>JASCZW010003591.1:0-193254 GCA_034211315.2 Aedes japonicus
TTCCCGCTCCAATTTTCTTTCCCTACGCTTAAGGCAGTGTTTATTTAGGAAAAACTGGATTATAAATAGAACAAACTAAATGTCATGAAACTCTTCGTCACTTTGACCATTATTTACAGAACATGGTAATAGATACTCAAAATCAGTAGGTTCATCCAAATTCATCTCGCTTGCTTTCTCGGATTCCCAAGTTCTCTGTAATCTTTGATCTTGGCAAACCATGCTTGAGCTCAAAATTACAAAATTTTAAGCTCAATAAATAACTTTCCTCTGACATTTTCTCTACTTCGAGTGCTTTCAACTCTCGCTCTTTCTCAAGAATGTCTATTGTCAGCTGCAATTTCAAACTGATTAGATCCGCATTTTCTGATATGACCATTTGTAGCTGATACTTCTGAAACATTGCGCTATCTTTTCTTAGAGCTAGGTTGGTGAACCTTATCGTCAGTGTGAGATTCAGGAACTTCTTTCGAGGATTTTGACGTACTAGGCTGGATGACTTGTTAATAAAATTCCTCCTCCGCTGATTCCTCCAAACTTTCCGGAATTGCTAATCCCTCCAACACTGGCGAGTCTTTGCCGAGTATGTCGTAAACAAGGATATCAACATCGTTCGTCCTAGCCTCAGGTCCACCACCGGTACCTGTTCTTCTGGAATTGTCCCGTTTTTCCTAAATATGAGACATCGGTTATGATTATTTTATAGTCAATCAAATTTAATACACACCATCGACATTTTTCGGACATTTGGCCACCAAATATACCGGACGTACAAAGAGTCTCTGCCATTGAGCTAAGCACCGATAGATTTAGCATATTCACCAATACTCGTCCACGCTTTGTTACGCTTTTCCTTCGTTAGCGTTGCTGAAAATGGTCCAAACAGCACCTCTTTTTGTTCTCGAATGCTATCTAAAACGCAAAGTTTTATATTCCGCTGCTCCTCACGTTTATTGCCCTTTTTAGCAGACATTGTACAAACTTTCAGCGCTGCAACGTGCAGAATATAAACAATAACAATAACGTTTCGCGGTAAATTTTCTTCGATTTTTGACAGATGAATGAATCTATCCACTTGTAGTTCATGCGTTACTAATAATACAAGTGCTTGTATTATTAGTGAAATTGGGAGGTATTATGCTACGCCAGGGGGTGAGTAACTTTGCCACGTTGTGTTTGTGTTGATCGTGTACGAATGTGTTTCTGGGGTGGCAGATGGTGTTTTTGTGTTTTCACAAACTACAATCGAAAATTTATGCTTATTGGCAACCATGCACGGTTCAGACGTTTAATACATGCTCACATATGCATCGTCTGAATTACATTTGTGTAAGCGAGAGGGAAACAAATACAAACAATCGATTCGTGTAAGTGGTGCCAGATATGAATTTATCTTTCATGTGGTGGCGAGTGTGTTTGAAGTGTGGCGGATTGTGTTTTTTAGGGTGGTAACACAAGGTGGTCGAGTGACTTACCCCCTGTGCTACGCAAAATATTAGTACTTGTAAATTTAGGACTTGTAACTTGTAACTTGTAGCTAATATTATTAGGTCGATTATGCTACAGAGCCCAGGCCTGATTCGATCGGAAACACGCTTTCGTTTGTTATAATAACAATAAAGCATACAAATAATGGTATAACCATAGACTAACTCTAAGACCAGTAGGTCCCATACAAACACGATTTTTTTCTTGGCTCAGTCAGTACTAGCACATCGGTCCCAAGCTCGGTCCCAAGCTTAATAATGCGCCCCTGAAAATGAACTCACACGAACACACTCTCAAAGCTTCTGTCAAAATAACACAGCAAATCAAAACAAAGGCGCAAATATGTACAACAAGGTGCTGACTTCAAGGTGTAATTCAGACCAAGGGGTTCTACAACAGTGAACCATTTTCAAATCGCTAGTTGCATATTGATTGTTGGTATAACTAAATTCAAATTATAATAATTAAGGTTATTATTTCAAATTAGAACTTTTTTCAAACTTCACTCTATATTTAAAAAAACCATACCAAAACATTCACACACTATAATCTATAATGTTAAAATTGAAAATACAGTTTATAAGGCTCTACTGTTGTTTTCATTCTGAAACTATATGGAGAAATCAAAAAGTTTGAATGGTTATGATCCTTACCCACCCATTGTTTTTCACATCCAGGCCTGAGAAACTATATGACATAAGGTTAAAACTTTATCATACAGTCGTTTATGTAAAGTTGCATGACCAACCATAGTCGAGGTTCCCACTGATGTGGTGAAGTAGCGGCATCTGCTAGCATGCCAAAATATCACTCCGTCGTTCGCCACATACCACCCGATATTGACACGATGTTTTGACGTGCAATTAGATGCCACATACCGCCAACAAAATTGACAGATTTGCTTTTTGCTAGTTGCTTATTGTCATTTGGCGATTCCTTTTAAATTGCGGAATTCTACACACGCTGAGATTCAAGCTTGAATGGCTGTGGGTAAACCATTGTTGATAAAGTTAAGTTTGCGTAAATTTCCAAATCGCATTCAGCCCTCTAGGGTCACCCACAATAGATACGTTTGCGTTCCGTTGACGTTAATTTGTCAGAAACCTATGGAAAATCATTAGAAACCACCTATAGAAAATTCATTGTTTGTAAGTAATGCTGGTGTTCGTACCGGTAGTAACAAATACAGATGGGCCTTATTTGAATAAGATAAGATCCGCGATGTGTTGCCTCCTGTCAAATGCTAATAAATAGGATAGATTTTCCGGATATGAATAGCCGTACAATTACAATACATTAATATAAAATAACATTAAAATCTATTTTCGACCATGAATCTTATTGTTCATGAATCAGATAAAGAAAAAAGGCATATTTTCATTTCAATAAATCTACAATTCACTCCTTATGCTTGGATTTTCAACAATTGTGAAACAATACAATTAATAGTTATTGGTTCAAATTTGTACGGAAGATAATGATTTTTTCTATAGTTAAGACACAGAGAACAGACATCCAGGCTCGAACATTTTTTCCCCAATTTATTGTATAAACTTTTAAAAGCAAACTGTTGGAAAAACAACGCCGCCTAGTCTAGGTTTCACCAAACTATAATTGACAGACTATCGCGAGGTGGGAAGGTGGCGCCATCAACATACGATTCACCAAAACTAGCGGAAACGAGTTGTAATTTTAAAATGTCAGTTACAGAAATTTACACACGGAGGGCACTCCAGCTTGGATGTCTGTTCTCTGTGGTTAAGATACATAACAACCACACAGAGACGAATTTGATTGTCAATTTTACCATTATTGGGGGTTAGGATGACTATTGCAGTATAGTGATTTTAAAATGACTAGGATCATGGTCAAAACGACCATTAAAAATAGTTGATCCAACATTTGCCTTAATGTCGGAATAGTCCTTGATACTATGATCATAGTCAAAAATTCCATGATCGTGATGAATTCCACCAATTTCATAGTTATTGTAACCATTATATGCAATAGTCATCCTGACCATGATATAATTGTCGGTATAACGATAAAATTTTTCTCAGAGCAGGGGGTAAGTAACTCTACCACGTGTTTCATGGTGAAATAGGGTGGTGTTGTCTTGCAATCATTAATTTTCATAATACTTTGAAATTGTTTTTTCGATAGTTTCGCTTGTCAAAATTAAAAAATAAATTAAATGCCGGTATATTATTATATTTAGTATCGAACCATCCCAAGTAACCACAAGCATTATATTATTGCACTTATTCAATCCAAAATCAACACCGGTAATGAGGGATCGCATCAATTCAACAGTTGTCAAGTAGTAAAGCGTTAGATAAGCTTGAAAATGTAGTGATGCATTACCAATGCAATAATGCTACTTAAGCAATGTCTTATGGCATTACAAAAGATATAGCATTAGTTCGATCTTAGTAGGGCCCTTTTCCGCTCTAATTCAACTTCAATGATGCACTAGACGTAATACATATGCCCTATATATGCACGCTATTGCAGCCTCGTGGGATGTTATAATCCACATACCCCTATAATACCGTATTGTAAATCTATGATATTTTTTTATTCGGGTTTGCCAGGTCCCTGCCTTTTTTTTATGAATAATTAATTTCTTCACAGTTTTGAGTGACTTTGAACGAGCGTGTATACTTTAGATCTCATTCGTTCTCCTATCTCGAGAAATAGAAACATTTTGGGAGCACTTTAATTGCTGTCAAAACAAGCGATTGGCAAGGATCGGATTCGGATACGTGGATGGTTATTTATTTTGGTTTCACCTTTCACTTCGTACAAAGCTCATTTAAATTATTTAATCTGTACCGATAAAATGAACGTAAGCACCCTTCTATTAACCGGTATATAAAAATCTTCAAAACAACATCCCTCGTTACAGGAAGCGGACATCCCGATCGACATCCACGCTGGTAAACTGCAGGACTGGCTCGTTTCAAGACGAATTGTGAACAAAAATTGGCATATGCATATTCGTGAGGTTCGAAGTAAAATCAGCAATGCATTAACTGATATGCCTGCTCACGACGGGCTGGTGCAGCTGTTAAAAGGAGCCCGTAAGTATCCGCAATCGAGATAGTCAGTTATGATATGGAAACTGAGTTCTTGTGTAATTTACTTGCCTAGATATCAACTACTTCCACTGTCAGCAGATCATTGCCATTCTTAAGACAACTGAAGCTGAGACGAAAAATGTGTTCGGAAGATACGGAAGCCAACGAATGAAGGACTGGCAGGAGATTCTGAGACTGTACGAAAAGGATAGTTTATATTTGGCAGAAGCAGCCCAAATTATGGTACGCAACATAAACTATGAAGTGCCTGGGATTCGTAAGCAGATAAAAAGCTTCGAGCAGCTAGGTGATGAGGCGGAGAAAAAAATAGAAGACCTCAAGCGATCGGAGAATGTAGTTCTAGGAGAGTATCATAGTCTTTGTAAACAATTGGGTATCCCAGGGGACAACGTTCGGCAGGAGTTGGTGAAGAAGGTGGGCGAGCTTCCGCTGATGTTAAACGAAATTGCTGGCACAGTTTCGTCACTCAAGAAGGCAATGGAACTGTACAGTGCCTTTCTCGGAAATGATGCATGCTTATCGGTGTTGCGGCATGTCTTGACGTCTGGTAATACGACGGTGTACGAGTTCCTGTATTCGGAATCGCCGTTGTCGATCGAAGAACCACCGGTAAAATTTGAAGTGGAACGACAAGGAGAAGCTGCAACAGGGGACATAGATTTTGGGGATGGCAGTGGTGCTATCGATTTTGGCGATGGCGGAATTGATTTCGGTGCGGTGAACGAAGGGGATGTCAATCTGGAGGTAGGCGATATTGATTGGGGAGCTCCGGAAGAGGCAGCTGATAATGCAAATGAGATGGATTTCAATATTTCCCTAGAAGAAAGCGGAATTGTCGTTGAAGGTGACGGAAATGCCGGCGGTGTTGCCAAGGGTGAGGAGGCGTATAGTATGTTAGATTCTCCTGTTTATAGGGAAAAGTTTATCAACGAATTGTTGGAGTTGGAGGCATTCCTGAAGATGAGAATGTACGAGTTGAGTACTGCTGATAAGGTTCAGATCTTATCACTAACGATGATGGACAACTTCCCCGATCATGATACTAAGACCCTATCACAGATGTTGGTAGAAGTTGATGTTGTATATGGCAAAATTAATAGCCAGCTTATTCAGCATTTGCATCAGATTAAGCATTCGTCAAAGTACGTGGATATTCTTACATCTAAGTTGAATCAAAAGTTGGTAGCGATAGACAAAATGAAGGAAACCGAAAAGCTTATGAAAGAGAAATCGATCAACTTCCGTCAGCAGAGCGTTGATCTGAAACCCACGTTGGCCATGGTTATCGAGCAGACCAGGATCCTACAGGGTCAGATTGAGAAGGACATTTCCAAACGCTACAAAAACCGAGTAGTAAGCTTGATGGGTGCCAACCTTTGAGCACAGACGAGGTTAAATGGGATGTAAGATTTATTATAGATAGCCAGGATTTAAATGCAAAATGTTTATATATTTGTTTCCTGATAAGTGTTGTGTACACGAGGATGACCGTCTATTGTTTGAAATTAGTTATTTTCTTTTTCTTTTCTTTTTTTTATGCGGTAAACGTTTGCGAGTTAAAATGAGAAAGTAAACAAAAATGAGTAAATATAAAATCTTCTAGCACGACTGTTTTCTTCTACAAAACAAGTAAAATTATCCACAAAAATGTAATACAATATCAACAACGATAATAACTTATAAAAGAAATAGGCAAAAAGCGACTCCCTCTTTCGTGATTACATTTTCTTATTTTAATCCGATTAATCTTTTTAACTCATCGCATAAAAGAACCCTACTCTATCTCTTTTCTTCTTAAATAATTATATCATACTCGAATATCTGTAATGAACATCACTTCGGTGTATTTCGTTATTGATTCCCACTGTCGACAATGATTCTTCGGGTTATCGGAGGCTCCTCATTGGTTTCTTTTTCGAATATAAACAGACTAAGAGAGAGAGAGACTTCTTTTTTTTCGTAACTATCGTCAGAACGGAAGACACACGCGGTCCAAAATATCTACGCTTGAGTACCCTAGACGGAAGTTCGATTCGCCAAGCCAACTTTTTCGGCAAAGTTCCCTAGCAGGCTGCCGAAAGCGGAATCCGGACCGGAGTTGAACTTGAATGCAATCGTTGAGAAGTAACAGTTGTAGAAAAGTGTCCGCAGCTGTGTGAGGCGTTCGCGTCGTCTGTGGAGGAGAGGTAAAAATTTAATTAATAGACGGTGAAATGCGTTAGCAGAATTGTTGGAATAGATCATTAAGTATAATCCGCCGTACGACTCACATGGCGTAAAGGTCGAGATGGCTCGGGTAGTACTCGCCGGCGATGATCGTACAGCAACTTGATTCCTGACTGGGATGATGTTGGTTGGCGTTTGGTGTGGTGGAAGCACTGTTCGATGGACCTGGATTGATCCCACCCTGCTGCTGGGGGTAGAACGGTGATGCATTATTGCTGGGCGTTTGATTACTAGTGCAGGCCTGATGCTGTTGCTGATGGTGACGATGACGGTGTTGCGGATTAGGGCACTCAAAGGCCGGGTTTTTCTGCAGATGGGAATGCATTTCGTTGACCGACTCGGCGCTGCGGTAGCTTCCAGTACCGGTTACCATTTGCCAGCTACCGACCGAAAGCGAAGACGAAGACTCCTGACGTTGTCTTAGCCTGTTTGCGCTTGGCACCGTAACGGGACTAGTTCTTGGGTAGAAAATTACATTAGAAGAATATTTTCAATTGATTTCAGAGCGTTTCCAGCCGAAATGAGCTACCGAACAACTTCGAGTGTCTTTGATTTAATTGTAAATTTGTACACACGTTTAACCCACGAATTTAAGTTTTTTCCATAGATGCAAAAAAAATGTTTGGACTCAAGAGTCAGTTTTAAAAAGGGCGTAAGCATTTTAAATAGCACTACAATTAATAATTTGTAGCTCAAAATCTTTGGTTGTACAACAAAATTGTCTAAGAACAAGATGTGGAACCTATGAGGGTTATTCCGAGAGTCGAAGTGACGTTTGTCACTTGGTGAAGTGAGAAGAGTCACCTGCAGTGACGTGACTCTCCATTTGATTTACCCAGAAGAGTCACGTCACTGCAGATGACTCTTCTCACTTCACCAAGTGACAAACGTCACTTCGACTCTCGGAATAACCCTCTATGTGTGAAGGTTGTGAAAAAAATATACACTGAAAAAAAAATCGGAGAAAATCGCAAATTAACATTAAAATTTATATACCTCAAAAAAAGATTTTTTATTTTTTGACTGTGAAAACTTGAAGTTATTACGCAAATTCTAGCAAAGACTTCCGGGTGGAGAAATGTCAGGGCAAAAAAGTTTTTAAAATATCAACTTTTGGTGTATTTCTTAAGACTTTAATATTTGCAGAAATAAACGCATTCTGATGATATAATCTGATTTTTGAAGCGTTTCAAAAATTTCAGCATGTGGTGATGATCTTCGTAAGAGCATTCGTTCTCGAGATATTTCCGATTAATTGATCAAATTCGAAGTTTATTCGAAAATACGACCTTTTCATACATTATTCGCGTTTCTCCAGTAACCATCGTTTTTCGAAATGTTTGTTAAGTTTTCTACATCTCTCTCTTTGACAGCAAGACGATTGGATGAACGGTTCAAAATGGGGTAACAGGTATGGGGTAAAATGGTTTAAGCAGTATTTTTAAAATTTTCGTTTGATATATGCCTATTTTGCTTCTTATTGTATACTTTATACATTGTGTGTAAAAACTTCAAGCTCTAACGTCTAAACTTCAGAGTGGAGATATCTGAAGTGAAAAAGTGTCTCTAAGGTCAACTTTTAGAGCATTTTTAAAATCTCTACTACTTGCCAAAATAAACGTGTTTTGATGTTGCAGTATATTTCAAGCAGAAAATACGACCTTTTCATAAATTATTCGTGTTTCTCCAGCATCACAAAAATACCTTTTTCGAAACATGCGACAGACACAAATATTTTAAGAACCTGAGCTGAACTGAAAGCAAAATTAGTCTCACTTATCTCTTTGAAGCTATTATAAGCCTCACGACACGCCTCGCTTACCATCTTTTCTCACTGAAACGTAGTTCCTTAGTCCTGGCATGGCTCTGCTTATCTGGTCACTATCGTAAAACTCCAATATCTCATTTTTTACTTCCGGCGTCAAACCGCTGCCTATCCTTTAGTTAAAGGTAGCCAATACTCTTTTGACTTCCGCTATGCGACGAGCCTGCTTCACAATGTATTCGTGTGTGTTAAACTGTCCCATTACCGTTTGATTATTCCAAGATTTTGGCAAATCTGATAGTATCCTTATTTGGTCTTCTCTTGAACATTCTGGCACAAATTTCAACAGAAATATTTTTGTCAAAGTCAGCCGCCTTTCGTTTCAACAAATCCAGACTCACCGCAACTTCGCATTTACTATCAAAATGTTCGTGGACTTCGAACGAAGATCGACGATTTCTATCTGGCAGTATGATGTGATAATACTAACAGAGACGTGGCTCGACGATTGTATTCTATCGACTCAACTGTTTGGAAATTCATTCACAGCTTGTCGGACAGGTCATAATCCACTGAATAGTAGAAAGCGTCGCGGTGGAGGTGTTTTGAGCAGTATCCTCTAGATTATGCTGTTATGTGGACCCAGCCCCTACTAGCGTGACATTGGAACAGTTATGGGTAAAAATTAAATTGCAAACGTATTCCATTAGTATTGGAGTAGTATACCTTCCTCCTGACCGTAGAAATGACCTTACTCTAATAACGCTTTATCGTGAATCTATAAGTTCTGTTTTGGCAAACTTGAAACCGTGTGATATGGCGCTTCAGTTTGGAAACTATAATCATCCCAACATGTGTTGGACTGCTTCAGAGGTTGGCGGGCTTAATATAGATGCCGGCTCATCTCGATTTTCGACATCTCGGATGGTGTTTTGTATGATGCTTTTTGTTTTAATGGTCTGACACAAATTAACTCAATTAAGAATTCCAATTCTCGCATTTCTGAGGCGCTTGATGTATTTGTATATCCATACATTGCACATCCTCCCATTTTCGTTGCTGTTTCATTGGCTCTACCCGTGAGATTTAGCAATTACATGTCAATCCGCGGCCTGATTTTCATCGTGTCGATTATAACCTGTTGAATGAAGCGCTCTCTGTGAATGATTGGCAATTTTTGGATGGAGCTGGAAATATAGATGAAATCGTTGAGTCGTTCAACTCTGAGATTCGCCGTGTTATCAATGCGCATGTGCCACTTCGACGACCTGCATTGAAACCTCCAGATTAAAACGACGTCGCCGATCAGCTCTTCGGAAATATAATCGTTCACCTCACTTGAAACGTTGCTTCGTTCTGGCGAGTAATAACTACATGAGATATAATTGCTTCATGTATGCCCGCTACATTGATCGTACACAGACAAATTTACGTTTGCAACCAACGCGTTTTTGGTCATTTGTTCGGTCGAAACGCAAAAATAATGGATTACCTTCGACTATGTATCTCAATGATCGTTCCTCTAGCACTAATGCCATCAAGAGTGAGTTATTTGCTGATCACTTTAAGAGTGCTTTCTCGAACATGCCGATTTCTTCCTCGAATGTATATGCAGCTCTCCGACTATCCGACAGGTTTGAATTTGGAATTTTTCAAATCAATGAGGAACACGTCGAAAATGTGCTACTTACACTTAAAAACTCTGTGGCGTACGGTTTAGATGGTATTCCTGCATGTATCCTGAAGAAATGTTCGAACGTTTTAGTGCTGCCATTAGTCAAATTATTCAACATTCCATTGCAACAAATGATATTCCCAACCGCGTGGAAGTTTTCGGACATGACTCCTGTTCACAAAAAGGGCGACAATTGCTAATTACCGTGGAATAACATCGTTGAGTGCTTGCTCAAAACTCTTTGAAATCATTGTCAATCAAGCGCTTTTCGTTGCTTCCAAGAACTATATATCTACTGCCCAGCATGGATTCTACCCGAAAAGATCCGTGACGACAAATCTCTTGCTATTCACCTCTTTGTGCATTCGATCGATGGACGCTGGTATGCAAGTAGATGCTATGTACACTGATTTCAAAACTGCATTCGACCGAGTGAACCACGATCTTCTGCTTCGAAAACTCGAAAACTCGGAGTATCCAGGGCTTTTGTAGGTTGGTTCAAATCATACTTGTCCGGGTGGCCTCATCGCTTTCAGCTGTGTTTACTACATCATCTGGTGTTCCACAAGGGAGTAACCTGGGCCCCCTGCTGTTTTCGCTGTTTATTAATGATGCTGCGTTCATTTTACCATCTGGAACTCGTGTTTTCTATGCCGATGATTTGAAGATCTTCAAGGTTATCACGTGTATCGAGGACTGTGCCTACCTGCAGAAACTATTGGATTTATTTGCGGATTGGAGTAAACGAAACCTCCTGGAGCTGTGTGTAACGAAGTGCAACACTATTTCGTTTACTAGAAAACATCAGCCGATCATTTTTCAATACCGTCTTAATGGGCATGCTTTAGAACGGCTGGAAAAGGTTAGAGACCTTAGTGTGATTTTGGACTCCCAGCTTAGCTTCCGAATTCATATCGACGATGTGATTTCGAAAGCGAACAGACAGCTCGGTTTCATATTTAAGCTTACCGATGGTTTCACTGATCCTGTGTTTGAAATCACTGTACCGTGCTCTGGTGCGATCGATTCTGGAATCTGCTGTATTAGTTTGGTGTCCGTTCAACATTATGTGGGTTGATCGTATTGAATCGATCCAAAGCAAGTCTGTGCGTCTAGCTCTTCGTCATCTCCTATGGCGTGACCGTCTTAATCTGCCGCCATACGAACATCGCTGTATGCTAATAGGAATTGAAACCCTGGAGAAAAGAAGGACTGACATGCAAGCGGTTTTTGTTGCCAAGGTCCTTGCCGGAGATATCGATGTACCTGCTATTCTTGCGGGTATTGCGTACCAGAACGCTCCCTTTTTGCATTTGGCAATGTGCAATACTAGGTACGGCCAAAACGACCCAATGCGCTTCATTACATCTCGCTTCAACGACATTTCAAGTCATTTTGATTTTCACGTCCCTGCTGCCGTTAAGCAACGTCATTTTAGGAACCTGACTTAAACTGCGATGGACCTATAGACCGAGATGATTTGTTGATCACTGGATGTTAAACGACAATTGAAAAAACGACTGATTTTCCTTTTTTTCTTTTTTTTTTCATCATCCTAACCTGTTTTTGTAACTTGTAATCTATGTATATTGTAGTTATTTTACTCTTCCTTCATTGTTGTATTCATGTCAATGTTTGATTTGTATTTTATGTTATTTGTATTTAAGAATATGACAGGGTTTTTATGCCAATTTGAGCCTCTTCCGTCTCAAATTGTCTCTTTTCCCTGTCCATCTTCATTAAGACAAAAGTGTCAGATGGAGATTAATAATAAATAAATAAATAAATAAAACAGATTATTAACTGTAGAAGACCCATAGCGCTGACGTCGTTGGCAGAATATCTTTTCCTGGTTTTTGTAGGCCATGGAAATAACTTTCAACGTGAAAAGTATGCGATTTGACAGCTATGTACCCGGCATGTCCGCTGTGAGAACAAGCTCTGCACGCTCTGCATCCTCTATAGTTTATAATCTGTTATATTTGAACCGTTCATTCAATCATCTTGCGGTAAAAGAGAGAGTAGCGTAAAATTTATTATACATTTCGAAAAACCAACTCTTGTTGTTGGAGAATCTAGAAAAACTTATTTTTTTTTTTTTTTTTAATAATCATTTATTTGTACAGGCTCAATCGAATTAACTTTACAGAGCCCAATTTTCATATTTTTATACATCATTTATCTTAAAACTAAGGTTAGGAGGATAGAGCCGATTACTCGCGGCCGTCTCGAGGTTAATAGGAATTACAAATTACGGATGGGAAGGAGGGTGGGAATTTAAAGTATGGTTTACATAACACATTAAATTTAAATTCAAAATTATCTAAACACTTATAACTATACAACTAATGGTTTTCTTTTGACTTGAACATTTTTTGAAAAAGAAAAAAAAAACACACACACATACACATATAAAAAAAAAACTTATACTAAACATACAGGTTAAACTAACTACAATCTAATGCTAATGTTAGTCAAAAACACATAAATGAGTTTCATGTACTCCAAATCACAAACAGCCAAAATATCTCGAATTGGCACATTGGGTTGTCTACCTCGAGCCCGAAGGGAATCATAAAGCTCAGATCTGACTCCAGAGTGCTCAGCACAAGACCAAATAACGTGATCTGCGTCCTGATAGCCTTGTCCACACTCACAGAGATTGCTGTCGCTCAGCCCAACCCGGTATAAATGAGCGTTCAAAGAATAATGATTGGACATGAGGCGAGACATGACACGAATGAAGTCTCGACCCACATCCATCCCGCTAAACCAAGATATCTTCGACACCTTTGGGATGATAGAATGTTGCCATCGCCCCAAATCTCCTTTACTCCATTTATACTGCCAGCTGACGAGTGACTGTTGACGAAAAATAGGAAAAAATTCGTTGAAGGCGATTTGTCGATCACAAATATCGCCTTCCATAGCGCCCACCTTTGCAAGCGAGTCCGCTTTCTCATTGCCCGGAATTGAACAATGAGATGGGACCCATACAAAGGTGATGATAAAATAACGCGAAGATAAAGCACTTAGAAGCTCCTGTATTTTCATGAGAAAATACGAGGAGTGCTTTACCGGCCTCAAGGAGCGAATAGCCTCTATAGAACTGAGACTATCCGTGAAAATGAAGTACTGATCCGGTGTTAATGAGGCAACAATTTCTAGCGTAAAATGTATTGCCGCTAATTCAGCGACATACACGGAACAAGGAGCTTGAAGTTTACGGTTGGCGCTATAAATTTCATTAAATATACCAAAGCCTGCTGACTCCTCTATCAATGATCCGTCAGTGAAGAACGATTTAGTGGAATCAACTTTGCCAAACTTTGCAGCAAATATCACCGGAGCAATCATAGGACGATGATGCTCTGGGATTCCATGAAGCTCCTGCTTCATGGATAAATCAAAATGAACCGAATTGTCGAAATCGGAGAAGCAAACACGATTGGAAATGTTCGGCGAAGGGCTGACATCCTGTGTTATGTACAAATGGTACAAGGTCATGAAGCGGGTTTGAGGGTTCAACTCAAGGAGCTTCTCAAAATTTTCGATCACCTGGGGGTTTATAACTTCACACCTGGTGAGGAGCCGGAGAGATAATTCTGAAACCCGATCCGAGAGTGGCAACATGCCAGCCAGCACTTCAAGACTCATGGTGTGAGTCGAGTGCATGCAACCTAACGCGATACGAAGACACCGATACTGGATACGTTCCAGTTTAATGAAGTGCGACCGAGCCGCTGACTGAAAACAAAAACTACCGTATTCCATAACCGACAAAATCGTTGTCCGGTACAACGTTAGAAGATCTTGTGGATGAGCTCCCCACCAGGTTCCGGTAATTGTGCAGAGAAAATTGATCCTTGGCTGGCACTTTCGCTTCACATACTCAATATGGGATCTCCAGGTGCACTTAGAATCGAACCAGACCCCAAGATATTTAAATGACATAGAATGAGTTATCGGCTTACCCCAAATTTGAAGCTTCGGTTGTGCTGGGTTATGCTTACTAGAAAAACTACCAACTCAGTTTTCTCCGTAGAGAATTCGATACCTAGCTCTAGAGCCCAAGTAGACAAATTGTCCAAGGTATCCTGTAAGGATCCTTGCAGATCGACCCCATTGGGTCCCGTGACAGACACTACACCGTCATCTGCAAGTTGTCTCAACGTACAGTTGTCACTTAGACAACCGTCAATGTCTTTGACATAAAAATTATATAAAAGGGGCTTAAACATGATCCCTGGGGAGACCCATGTAGCTAAATCGTGAAGCTGTAGAGGTTCCATGAGAAAAGCTCATATGTTTCTCTGACAGCAAATTGTACAAAAATTATTCATTAATGGTGAAAAGCCACAAGCGTGGAGTTTATCTGAAAGAACTTCAACAGATACTGAATCAAAAGCCCCTTTATGTCCAAGAATACAGAAGCCATTTGCTCTTTTTAGCAAAAGCTAACTGAATATCCGTGGAAAGCAACGCGAGACAGTCGTTCGTTCCCTTACCCCTACGGAAACCATATTGAGTATCTGAAAGCAGGTTGTTCGTCTCAACCCATTTGTCCAGACGGAAAAGGATCATTTTCTCCAACAACTTTCGAATACAAGATAACATCGCGATGGGTCGATAGGAGTTGTGGTCGGACGCGGGCTTACCAGGTTTTTGAATGGCAATAACTCTCACCCGTCTCCAATCATCCGGTACAATGTTGAGTTCCAGAAACTGATTAAACAAGTTCAACATGCGCCTCTTCGCGACGTCTGGGAGGTTCTTAAGCAAGTTGAACTTGATCCTATCAGCCCCTGGAGCCGTATTGCCACACGAAAGGAGTGCGAGAGAGAACTCTACCATTGAAAAGGGTTGGCTAATCTCATCTATCGAATTCGTGTTTTCGCGAGGAATCATCCGTGCCGGCACGAAATCTGGACAAACTTTTCGCGCGAACTTGAGGATCCATTGGTCTGAGTACTCCTCGCTCTCGTTTTTCGTTGTTCGGTTACGCAATCTTCGCGCCGTGTTCCAAAGAGTACTCATCGACGTTTCGCGCGATAGCCCGTTCACGAATGTTCGCCAGTAACCGCGTTTCTTGGCCTTGATGAGGCTCTTAAGTTCGCGTTCGAGAGCCGTGTATACTTCGAAAAGCTCAGGTGTTCCACGTCTACGGAAAACTTTAAACGCGTCGGACTTTTTACGGTAAACCTCGGTGCATTGCTGATCCCACCATGGAGAAGGAGGTTTCCTGTGAGATGACGTCCCTGGAACTGGTCGAGTTTGAGCTTGAAGCGCGCTGTCTAAGATCAGGTTGGAGAGGAAGTTATACTCTTCCAGCGGTGAAAGCCTTTCTACCGTCGCTACGGCTTCATCTACTGCTGTGCTAAACTTGGTCCAATCGATGTGACGGGTAAGATCATACGTGACGTTGACAGATTTCGACGGATTGAACCCGGTGGCAACCGAAATTTTTATGGGCAAGTGATCACTACCGTGGGGATCTTGAATCACATTCCATGTGCAATCCAACGATAATGAATTCGAACAAAGTGTGAGGTCTAATCTACTGCCAACTGAGGATGTACCAGCCAAACGTGTTACTTCTCCATTGTTAAGTACTGTCATATTGAAGTTGTCACAGAGGTCATATATCAGGGAAGACCGGTTGTCATCGTACAGTTCTCCCCAGCCTGTACCGTGAGAGTTAAAATCACCCATGACCAACCGCGGAGCAGGAAGAACCGAACAAACATCTGAGAGTTGTTTTCGGTTAATGGAGGCTCTTGGAGGAATATAAACGGAAGCAATACAAAGGCTTTTATTTTTAATAACAGCCTGACATGCGACAACTTCAATACCTGGAATAGGAGGAAAATTCACTCTATAGAAGGAGTAGCACTTTTTGATCCCCAAAAGTACTCCCCCTCCACGCGAATCCTCACGATCAAGACGAATAATATTGAAATCATTAAACGGAAGATCGATTTCAGAAGAGAGCCATGTTTCACAAAGAGCAAATGCATCACAACCGGTAGTGTGAGCTAAAAATTTAAAAGATTCCAATTTAGGAATCAAACTTCGACAATTCCACTGTAGAACAGTGATCAAATCCTCCGACCTCATTTGGAAAATTATCCATCGAAGGAAATGATAGCTGCAAGGATGGGCCACTTAATTGTCAATTGCTTCAAAAAGTCTTCACTGTTGGAAGCATTGCCAAAACAATGCTTTTGAGAGGGTCAGAAATTTCGAGGTACTTGAAGATACCTTCGGCAATGTCATCAAATGAGAACAGCCCACTAGAGGAGGGGCTTCTGTTCTTAAAATTGGGGCTTCAGGGTTTTGGATGTCCCCGGGAGAGATGGAAAGTCCTGGGTGTAGTTGGTACTACGGAATCCAGGAGGAATTGTGTTTTCCTTTTTCCACCTCTTTTGAAATGGGCAAGCTGGACTCGGGCTTCTTATCAACAACTTTCCGTGGGCGGACGCGTCTTCGCTTCCTTGAGGCACCTTCCGGAAAAGTGAACGATGTTCCCTCTTCAGCCGAATCAAAGTCAGACTCGTCATCTGACAGAGGAGCAAAGGATTTGTATTGACATCGGGTGATGGTGAGGCTTTTTCAGCATTTCGGCGAACGATTGCCTGGAACGCTGTTTCAGCGAGCGTTCTAATTGTTCCCCGCGTTGTTTGTACGCTGGGCACGACGAGAGAGCATGAGGAGGAGTTCCCTTACAGAGAGGCGCATTTTGGTGTGCTGTCTGCACGGGCGCCATCCTCGTGTTTCTCTCCACAATTAGAGCAGCGTGCTTTATTGCTGCAATGGGAGGTCGTATGTCCCATCTGCTTGCATTTTTCGCAGATCATTACCCGTGGTACAAACAACCGCACAGGTAGTCGAAGTTTTCCCAACTCGACGTATTGAGGGAGGAGCTGAACCAGAAAAAGTTACACGAAACGAGTCTGACGGAGTAAACTTCTTTTCACCCTTAGTGATCGATACTGTGCCTAGTTTTCGCACATCGAGTATCTTGACTGACTGAAGCAGAGGGTTCTTAAATCGACCAACCCCTGCTTCAACAGGATCTCAGGGGTTAAACTCGCTTCGGAGACCACACCTTGTATCTCAATACCTCGAGCTGGGATGTACACTAAATACTCCAGTGTAAAAAATTGAGAGACAGCAATTTCGTTAGCTTGTTTAAGGTTGGACACAACGACTTTTAATTTATTGTGTCTCACCTTAATTATCTCGGTCACGGCCGAGAATCGTTTCGTCAGATCGTTTGAAATCTGGTAAACATTAAGAGGTTTCGTTTTGGGCCGAAAATAGACAACCCAAGGACCAGCTGAACCATCAGGATATGCACGCGATCGGGTAACTTTAAGAGCTACCCCATCATTTTGCGCCATAGATGATTCATCTTCCGATAAATCATCCATGGCTTGCTTGTGGGAGCTTATGGCGCTCAACCACTAACGTAATTAACTACAATCAATCACAGATAAAAAAAAATCTTAACCTAGGCACTCTCTCAAACACTCTCTCAGTCACTCTCTCACAGTCACACACACACACACAAGAGCGAGAAACAAAAACTTATCTTATATACTAATAAAAAACAAATCTTATATGTATCACTGATCTACTGCAGACGGGTGACGAATGTGCTGCTGCTGCCGAGCGACGATGAGTGGCCGCGTGTACCGGCTAGGCGTGGAGCTGAACGATGATGATGATGTTGTTGGTCGGTGGTGGTCAGCAGATGAACGATTGCACGCTACACACAATGGACTGCTGGTGTGCGTGCCGTATAGATGCGGAGCAAAATGGCTTTTAGATCGGGGCAATATTGCTAATCGCAATTAATGACGTTGTTGCCCTGCTAGATCACACAACGTTTTCTTCTTCAGAAATGAAATTTCACTCGCGATCAAGAAAAACTCAATGAAACTGACTTGACTTGTAATAACACCTAGTAAAAAACTTCCAAAGCTACGGAGAGCGGATCGAACGAACTGTACCGTTAGCTTGTTCACTGGGCAATGGAGAAAAACTTATGGAAAGATTGTATTTTCGAAAACTATTCGAGTATGATAAAACTAAATCCAAAATATGTCGACGACGGATGCACTTACGAAGGTCATCAGCAAAAGCTGATTTTTTTTTAAATATTTCAAAAATCAGATTATATAATCAGAATACGTTTATTTCCGCAGATATTAAAATCTTGAGAAATGCACCGAAAGTTGATGTTCTAGAAACTATTTTTCCTGACATTTCTCCATCCTGGATTCTTTGCCTAAATTTGTATAATAACTTCAAGTTTTTACAGCCAAAAAAAATAGAAAAATCCTTCTTTGAGATATTTAAATTTCCATGTTAATTGTGGATTTTTGTCGATTTTTTTTTCAGTGTATATTTTTTTCACAGCCTTCGCACATAGTGTCACAACTTGTTCTTAAACAGTTTTTTTGTACAACCAAAGGCTTTCGAGCTACAAATTATTATTGAAGTGCCATTCAAAACGCTTACGCCCTTTTTAAAACTAACTCTAGAGTCACAAAAATTTATGCTAGCTCGGAAAATGCCCAGTCTCCTAATCCACACGCGTATGCAAAGTTTCATTCAAATAAAAAATATCCAAAATAATTTTCCACATATCCAGGTCATTCCGCCTGGAATCGCTCTTCTACATAAAATGCTAAAAAATATCACATACCTTGTTGGTGGCGGTGACCATTGGTTATTGTGGTTCGAGCTATCGTGAGATATACATCCAATACTGCTACTACTGCCATGACTATGTGCTGAAAAGCCATTATTGCTGCAATAATCATAATAATAATAATCACCCACACAAAGACTGACCATCCGACGTAGTAATTCTTACCCATTAAATGAGTTAACGGTATCGTCTCCGTTGCAACCTTGTGTACCGCTTCCAGCGACCCTGGTATTTCCATTGCGGGTTGTAATTGCTATACTATTGCTTGCACCATTATTTATCAATCCGATCCCAGTACTCACACACGTCTGGGTATCGTGCATCGATGAGCTTCTCCCGCTCATGTAGCTGGATACTGAATTCAACGAGATGCTGGATCCTCGGCTTTCACCATCCAACAACAGTCCATCGAGCATACTATCGCTATCGGTTCTAATTACGTCTATACTACTGCTGCCACTACTGTGTTGACTTCGGAATCTGAAAGTAAACAATGCCTTAGTCTTTGATCCGCTTTACTATTACTATTTTGCAGCTTACCTGTGAGTTAAGACGCTGTACTCCTCGTCAACAATGTATTTGAGTATGTAGAAACAGAAGTAGAATATTACTTCACCCTTGTGAAGCCGGTCCGGTAGATTGTGACCAAATAGGAGCCAATCGTACGCGATCGTAAAATAGAGCATCTGAGCTGCATCCAAGGACTGATGAATTGCACCATCCGCCCAAAGGGATATCCTCAAGAGCGAAACGAACAGCGGCGTTCGATCCCAACCGCTGATGCAGTGGACCAATATGCCGGTATTACTCTCCTGTAGATACTTGAGCAGCAATCGAAGATAGTTTTGAGTTATTTTCACTAGATCCCACTGTTTGTAGTTATGCCAGTCGATGTTCAACTGATTCGTAACCGAGTCTTCTAGAACACGAATTCCTGCGTCCACGTACGATTGGTTCCAATCGAATATCAGTCCCTCTCCGTGACAGTTATTATCGCGGTACTCCCGGAAGAATTCGCAACCAGGATAAGGCAGTGCAAGTATTTTAAAAAAGCTGTACCGATTTTCTTTGTCTACTTTCTCCGATGAGGTAACGTTTAACCAGAACTTGACTTTCTTATTCTCCACCATGAAATCGATGATGGTTCCCACGTTGAGTGCTTTCAATAGACGAATATCTTTCCTACGCAACCGTCCGAAAAGAGGCCAATCTTTAGAATCCGGTTCGTCTGATGAGGATTCTTCCTGTGCTTCGTAGGCTTCGTCTGGTTTTGAATGGAAATGATATCTATCATGAAAGAAATAAGGTATTGGAAATTATGTCGAAACTCACCTCCTGGTTCCGGTAACGTGGCTTCCGCTGCGTATGCAAAGTACTCCAATCCGGACCTCCCGTAGATCTCCGGTCCACCAGATAGCGTTGCCGAACGGCATACATATTTGCCATTGTACAGGATAACCGGCAGTGGAAACCGAGCACGGCATCGTGCCAATCGCGCACGTAATATCAAGTACCGTAATCGCTGTGCGTCCAGCTTCCCATCGACAATCACCTGATCACGGTTTGGTGGAGTATTTTTAGCATCGGAGCCTTTTCCATTGCGAGGCTTAGTGGTGCCATCGACTGGGTTGTACTCGCCAAACGTGCCGGTTACGTTTTTCTCAAAGGGATAAGTATGTTTCACCTCCTGTTCAGGAATTAACAGCTTGACCGGGTAGTGTGCCGAGAGTTCACCGTTCGTATTCGGGATGTCAACAACGCTGTAGTCCATTTGCATCAGCACACTACATCGTTCCACGATTTCATCGCCCTAGAGTAGAGTAGTGGTGAAAGAAGAAGGTATTATTTGAATGCTATTTGAAAACAACTTCCCCTGATTCCGCCCCTCAATTGATTCGCTGGCACACGTAGGGTGCCATAATAGTTACTTCGAATTATTCCGCACCTCGAGTGAGGTGAGGTGACGCGCTATAGTCACCCCAAGTGAGAAGATTCCCCATTTGATTTGCACGGACAGTCACTTCACTCGAGGCGACAACTACTCTATTATGCGAGTCAAATGAGTCACAACGAGCCACAAACACGTGACGAATCGACAATTGTCGAATCAAGTTATTAGACTCTTCGGGCAAGGCAAATGGAGAATCGACTCACTCGATTTGACAATTGTCAACTCGTCAAGTGACAACGACTCGTTTCGAATCATTCGACTCATAGAATAGACCCAGGAAAGTCATCCCACACGAGGCACCAATTGTCACATCGCAACGGGTATCCATCAAATAGCGGGACTGGTTGAATGGCTCGGGAAAAATACGACAAAGATGTCCCAGTTCAATCTGATTTATTTTATATAAAGGGTTCACTTAATAATCTTCAAACTCATAGCTTAATGAACATAAGCATATGGTCCGTGGTCCACCGTACGGCGCAGCTTAGTCCTGATGGTAGCACATGGCCGCTGGACACACACACACATTTTCCGGGTGCTGCTTCTGATTTTTTGGATGAGTTGCTTCGTGTCCTTAGCCTTCCAATTACCCTTGTATACGGGGAGCTCAATAGACAAAATCAAAAAAAAATCCTCGATAGGACGACACTGCGGCAGATTAGTCGGATTCCGGTCTACTGGCACAAATGGTATATTTTGGCTCTCCAGGAACTTTAGCGTCTTCTTCGCGTAGTGTGGTGATGTCTTGATGGCCAAAACATGTAGTCTCCATCCGAGTGTTGTTTCTGAAGGAACGGGATGAGAATTCCCTGCAAACACTCTGTTTGGTAGACTTGCTGGTTGATGGCCAAGCCACTTGGTTTGAACCAACGGCTCCGGAATTGTCTTATCGGAAATTTCGATGTATATTATCACTTTTTGTTCCAACTTGTGCTTGAATTTCTACTTAATCTTTGGGGGAATTAGACAGAGGAGAGCAGCTTTCGTCGTCCAGGTCGAAAGACTTTCCAGCGTATTGCCGGATCATCCAGTGGCACTAGGATTTCACAGTTGATTTGTTCGTCCGTGTACTCCGGGGATCTGGTTTTCTTTCGATATACGTGTCCCTCCTTTTTCAGAGTATGACTTCGAACAATTGAACTTGATAGCCGCTTTCCGCTGGCTCACCGAATCTTCGTTGTTAAAATAGTCTTCTGATCCAGAATCTTCGTTGGAGGGCCATTATCTTTCTTCTGGATTACTTACATAGTTGTCAGAGTTTGTCGGTTTTCGGAAGATTTTCACGCCTAAAATGGTCAACCTTGTACTTTTTCCCACGATCTTTTTTCACTTGAAAGAATTGTACAATGGGCGCCCGCTGTACTTCCTGTTTCGACTGAACATGTTGGAGTGAAAGTGTGTGTGTGTGACAACTTTCTGTATATTGTAAGGAATTATTCACATGTGATATTTTTTAGAAAGCATTATTGTTCTGATAGCTAAGTATTCAAGTCCTTGCAGATATTTAGTGGCCACCCGTTATTCTCAGTGAATCCTCGCAAATCAGTAAGATATCGTTACGATAAAAACCGAAACATTGGAGCCAGCGAAAATCCGATGTATTATACTGTGCTATTTGCATAACAGTCTTATGTGTATTTTTGGTGATTTTGTTTATTAATTTGAAGTCGACAACAGACCATGTTCAAGTCGTTACAAAAAACGTTACAATGAAAAACGGTAACACAATATCATTAGCCAAGTCAAGATAAAAAATAAAACTATACACTCATCGTAACTACTTGCGTAAATTGCTCCAAAAACGGCGGAAAATCTCCAACCAAGTGCATTTCGCGTCAGGCGGAAGTCGAAAAACTCCCACCCTATAGACTTCTCTGCCGCCGTTAGTATTAGTAAGCAGTTTCACTAATACAATCGTTTTGCTGGTTGAAAATAAAAAACAAACCGTTGTCAACCTGAACATTTTGACAGTTGATCTCCTGGTTGAAAACAATCAACAAATCGATCCTATACGTGTAAAGCAGCACGATAGTGTTTGTGAGATCGCTCGACGAGAACCTAATTGAAGATTCGCTGCAACCCGTGGGTAGCGCTACTCAAACCATAGTTAATGCGGCTAAAAGGAAGCCTCAACATTACATGGTTGTGCATTGGCCTTGGTTGGACCTTTGTTGATTTGTTTCGAGACAATGAAATAATTGAGTATAGGACCAAGTCTACCCCCAAGTGGTGCTAAATCGATGCGCAAGGACATCAATAGAAGCAAAGTTACTAGAAGGCACGAAATGCATCTAAGGACTCTTTACCTTTATTTTTACCAGGTCGCTCAATGGAAGTTTTGGGTGGATTAGAGTGGATTGTTATTTATATTTAAATATAACCTAATTGTCGGTCCATACGTTCTTGCATATCAATTAACAGGGTGAGTGGTAATTCCTGTCAGTGTTTCTATAAAATTTGTAACTTTAGATGGGTTAATCACAGATGTGTTTGCCCATTTCTCTTTTAGAGTGTAGTCAATTGTTAACACGGCTTGCCAGTGTGTTTTGAGAAAATAAATTCGGCGGAATCCTGCACGTAAAATAATCCACACATATTTATTGGCAGAAATCTATGTGAAATTCCACATAATATTCATGGGTTTACACACAAAAAGAACCTCTGAGAAACACAAATAAAGTCTATGTGTCAAATAAAAAGTATGTGTGGACATAGTGGTTATCATCGAATAGATATCATTTGTTGATCACATTGCAAAAATCTATCCACAAGGATTGCTTTCTTATGCCTTGTTTAGACTTTAGGCTTGTAACATAATACAAGGGTGTTTTGAAAAGTATCCACAAAGAAAATGTCATCAAGATAGCTTTGTATTATGTTACAACGCTGTAGTATGAACAAGGCACGAAAGACGGCCAAAGAACTGGAGATAGTGCAGTTAACGATCAGGAGCATTTTGAAAGACGACTTTGGACTGCATCCATACAATACACAGCGGGTGACTGTGTTGACTAAAACGTGGAAGATTGCAAGAGTCGAAAGATGTCGGAAGCTTCTCAAGCACCGTGGTGATTGTGAAATTCTGTTTTCGGACGAAATAATGTTCCTGCTATAGGATCACCACAGCTAGCAAAATGATCGGATGTATGCAGCACATATTTCTGATAGTCCTCGTGATAGACTAGCTATTCAAAGGTCATTTTCACTTCACTAAGAAAGTCACCCGCTGTGTTTTGTATGGATACAGTCCAAGGTCGTCATTCAAAATAGCAGAAGATTGCAAGACTCGCAAGATGTCAGAAGCTGTTCAAGCGCCCGAAATAATGTTCCTTCTACAGGATTACCATAGCTAGCAAAATGATCGGGTGTATGCATTTCATTTTCATTTTGCAGCATTTGGTGAGGCAATAAGAGCGCAAGTCAGTCCAAAGCCGATGGTGAAGGAGGGGTAATGGCGAACTAGTCTATTCAGACCACATGAACTCCATGGGAAGGAAAAAGGATAGGTTAGGGTAGGTGGTTAAGGTAGGGCGTTTTGGACCGGTTAAAAATGCTACAAAAAGAAAATCATAAGTCGAGCACTTGACACGGAACTCATTTTTTTTTAAATTGAGATTTAAAAAAAAAGTAGGTGAAAGTGATCAGAAAATTGTTAATTTACAATTCTGCTTTAAAAAGATATACGGTAAATCCAGAAAAGATAGAGAGTGCCATTCCCTGTATTTCAGGCTATTTGAGATGCCACACCTCGTAGCACACCTCTTTTATTATGAAAACAAAACACACCTATGACAAACCCCAGTGATACGATACTCTGAGTTCCTAAACGGGCCCTCCGCATCCCACAAAACCACAATGCTTATGGCCACGGTCTAGAAGTCCACTACATATGAAATTCTATGACACAGTTCAAACTTCCACATCAAATTGTATATTAAATGCTATTAAATAGGAAGAGGAGCGAGTGTGATATTATCACTACTTTGTGTGGCTGGACCTTTGGTTCTTCCATGAATGGTTCATTAGAGTAGATGGTCATTCAATGACATGACCTAGCTACATCTATCATAGATCAGCTATCTCCAATGCATCATTAACATTAGATTAGGCCCTCCCACCAGCGTCCAGGTACATAATCCAGCCATGGAGAGGGAGCAAAATGATCGGGTGTATGCAGCACATGTTTGATATTCCTCCCCAGGTAACCAATAAGCATTAGCATATGCAGTGAATCAACCCTAAATCTGCATTTCAGATGCTACAAGCATTATATTAGAATTTTATCAGCATCTTGCATGCTATCTGTTGTAAAGTTGCATTTCAAATCCTATTTAAATGCTTGTAGCCTGTAATAAGCATTTCGAATGCAAAACAGCATTAATGAAGCCTTATCATAGCATTGCAGTAAAACAGCCATATATTGGGCCAAAAGTGGCATTTATGTTGCATTTAAAGCAACTTAATTGCTTGATGGGCTGCCGTAAAGACGCTTTGGAACTGCTTATTGGTTTCCTGGGTCGTAATAGACAAGCTATTCAAAGGTCATTTTCACTTCACTTTTTTTTTAAAAAAAAGCACTTAAAAAACACTTGAGGGGAGAAGAACGATTGTAATTGGGATACTAGGAAAATTTAAAATATCACTTCACTCGATCACTTTTCCTAATAAAATTTAAAAAACTTAAATACTTTTTTAAACTATCACTAGTAAACACGAGACAATTCCGTTAAATACCACTACAGAAAGCTTATCTTTTGAAATCCTAGGCCTACTTCGTCTGCGACTTACAGCCTTCTTCAGAGTCGAGTGCTCGACCTTTGAATGTTCCAGAATGTTCCTCCAAAACTTTGATGGTTCCATTGCTGTTAATTGAACCTGGCGTTAAAATCAACAGTAAATATTACATCTATAATGCTTTGAAAACCATTTGGCTCCCTTCGTCAAGAAACTCTAAAAGAATTCGTTATACTGCTTCCAACTGGACTCTGCCACGTTCCACCCGTCGAAAGCTACAAAAGTTCGGTGTGAGGAAAATTCTCCGGATTTTATTTCTTCGAAAGAATGGCCTACCTCTTAATCTGATTACACTACTCTCGACTTCTATGTGTTAGGCTACATGCTGGGAAAACTGGGGAATATCAATGGATTAACCGTGGAAAATTTTAGGAAACGTTTGCTGAAAACATGGAATGACATGCCTCAAGACATCGTGCGTGCTAGCTGAGATGCTTTCCAACAACGCATACGGCTGGCAATTAGGGCAAAGGGAGAAATATTTGAACTGAACTAAATTAAGACAAATCTCGAGTAATTCATGATTAGAGCCTAAAAGCCATTTGCAAACAATGAACTTTAAACGTCGATCTCTCACGAAGCACGAGAATCCTACTATATCCAGCTACTCCATGTGGTAGAACTAGCATTCTTCTACCAGATGCTGCTTTCGTTTTACGAGAGTTGTTTAAGATTCAAGAGAAATCGACATTTAAAGTCATTGTTTACAAATGGCTTTTAGGCCCTTAACATGAATTACTCGAGAAATGTTAAAGATAAACCGAACAGGAAATACATTGAAAATTTAAATTCATGCAAGTTTCTCATCGTTTTGACCATATACTTTTCCGACAGGAATTCCCACTCACCCTGTAGAATTAAGCCTCACTTATAATAGATTTTTTTTTCAAAATGATTTTCGTTCAAATATGTTTACGCATTAAATTAAAATGATTCAACCTTTTCCTTTTTTGTTGTTCACGTTGCGCGAAAATTTGTGAAAAAACGTTGCGCGCCAGCTAAAGCGTTAGTAAATGTTTACATTTTCGATAGCTAAAACATTTTGGTTTCTTCAATGGCAAGGAATACTGTACCAAATACACCAACTTAATTCAACGTCAAGGCAGACTTCTACACAAGCATTTTAGGAAAAAAGTCAACATCGGTTTTCCCGCAATGCACAGTTTTCTATTTAGTGGCAGAGCTAGGAGAATGAGAAGAAACTGTTTTGCTTTTCAAAAGCCATATCAATATCAAAATCTGGTATAACATTATTGGATTTTATCTGTCGAACGTTCAAAACAAAGCGAAGGAATGATTCGAAAAATTAAATATTGTTTTCTTCGTAAAAACCTTTTATTCCCATTTGACAACAAAGTGAGTTGAATGTGTTGCTGTTGGAAACAGCGTTGCCAGGTGGATTTATACAATATCGGTATTGCTTATTAAAAAATACCGGTATTTATCGGCATAGAGTAAAATTCAGATTTTTTCAAGTGAACTAGAGTTTAATTTTGATATAAGATTACACTATATTTTGACGATCATTTTTCTTCTATTTTCAAATTTTATATGAACAAAGTTTGACGTAAACATAAAAAATAAAATAAAAAAATCATTAGCCATTTTTTTATTTTTACCTTTTTATCTTTTTATCTCGAGGTTGAATATCTATACTTTGAATAAATATACTTCACAATATATATTTTTTAGAATACACACTTCTTAAGATGTTATTAAGATAACAAAAATCATGTATAGCGATAAGGTTTTTGAGCCAACTCCCGTTGTGCTAAGCACCTCGCTAAGCACATCCCTTTTTATTTTTAAATAGATTTTGACACAAAAACGGATTAATTCTAGTGTATACAGCTTACAATTTTATACACTTTTCCATACATACCACTGGATTTGTTAGTCACGAAAAGCTAAGATATGATCGATTATTCAACACTGCTTCTTGAGCGCATAGTGTATTTGATATTTTTGTTTTTTTTTCTACCCTATCAATAAACTGATAATTCCTTTTGAAAATCCCATATTAAAAAGCATAAATGTATAAAGTATTGTTGCTTGTTAATATAGGACTGATGAGTTTATTTTGCTTAAAATTACAACCTGTCTTCATTTGTTAAGGCATTTAATTTCATAATTAAACTCGATAGTTTAATCACAGACATACAACCATAACACTCCAAACGGGCGAACTGCATATTGCAAATTTCTCTTCTTTGATCCAAAAATAATTGATAACTACTGGTAAACGAGTTGGCATATCCGTTGCGATAAAGGATAACTCCGTCTTGCAGATTAAATACTGAAACTTGCTTTGACTAAGATATTAGCCAAAAAATCGACTAAAAGAAATTGATCAATGCAATTACCTCCGTATGAAACTCAAAGCGATGTTTGATAGTTGGCATTTAATTCCCTTGCGTTTGACGTATAAGAAATGTTAAATGTATTGTGGCTATCTGTGGTTTTATTAAATGATACGAAAATAGATGCCATTGGCTCAAGGATAATGTTGAAACTTAACACTAATGAAATGTTATGTGTGACTGAATGAACTGGATATCATCGTTACTTACTTTTTTTTCGTTTAAAGCTTTGTTATTCCTTTATTTTGTTTTTTTTTTATTTATCAAAATCTGGTGCAGTTTTAATTGAGAAAATATTTTCTGAAAAATAATTAATCTAAAAAAAAACACGCTGATAAATAATAAACCAAATATAATGTTGAAAAAACTTTCATAAAAAATCGGTATTTATCGGTATAAAAAGTTGGAAATCGGTATTTTAAGAGCCCTTGTCGGTATATCGGTATTGAGAATAAAAATCGGTATACCTGGCAACGCTGGTTGGAAATAATAGTATGCGTTGCGCGAAAACGCAAATACATCTGCGCGTTTACGTTAAATTGTTTTGGTGTCTTGGGCGCGGTTATTACTTGTGTCATTTGCGCACTTATTGAAGAAGATATCAAAACGATTTAACGAAAACGCGAAGTTCTATTTGCGTTTTCGCACAACCCTCGCGATAATTTATCGGCAACGCATAATATACTAAACGATAAATAAGTCAGAAGTGCCCTGCACTACAACAATTCTAGACAAAATCGTCAAAAGGTCGAAAGGAACAATTGTAAACAATTGCTTAAAACGTAAATTTCCAGGAAATGACAGGTTGCTTACATCTATATCTACTACCGATGGGAAGGTAATAACTCCTTCTATCTGTTTCTGGTGCTATTTTGGTTGTGGGAGCAAGCAGATCCCAGAAAAATACGCAAGAGGTCATTGTTTACAAATGTTACTTTCGACCTATTGACTATTTTGTCTAGAATTCTACATGTTTCGAACCATAGGTGCAAACCGCTTTATGGCAACATGTATATTGTTTTGAGTGTAAAACCTAACGAAAATGTTGGAAAGGGGTACGCTGTCCAAAAAACTTAAGATAACCACCTTAAACTAGTTCAATTGGAAAAGTTTTACCATCAATTACACAACTTCATAACTCGCTTCATCAAACTGCTAAGAGAATCAATGCGAAATTTGCTTGTATAACAGAGATTATCGAGTTATAAAATCGCGATGAAACGATTAAATCAAAGCAAATAAGACCTTTTAAAACGTTCGACTATAATAGTGAGAAGCACCAAGAGGAAAAAAGATTAAAAAATGCGTCTTATCTGTTTGTCCTTGCGTCGTCGTCATTGCGACTTTGGCGCCCCACATTATCAAAGCGTTGTTGATAACACAAAAACAAACCGAATTGACCACCATACAAACATCATAAATAACGGGAGAAAGAAGGATCAGATTTCATACATCACAGAGGGTTAGCAATAGCGTCATCAGCAGCCAGCCAGTAGTTACAGTTTAGCAAGTGCGAACTCGGATGGCAAAAAAAAAAATCAAGTAAATAAACAATATTTGTTTTACAAAAATAGCTTTGCAAAACAACGAGAGAGTCAGAGCTCTCTGTTCAACGTTTTCTCTTCAGAAGTTTAATTCTACAAAAGGATTGTAAATAATGTTTCAGCCCAACTATAATCTATATTACGTGATATAGTGCATCTTTGCAATGTTTGACAGTTTTTTATAAAGATCAAGTTTTCTTGGACATCAATGAATACTTGTATACCTATATATAGGTAAATACAAACAAGGTTGTTCCTCAAAATGGTTCGGCTGTTATTTTTCTAAAAATAACGCTTCAGACAGTGGCACAAAGGATCAACAAAAATCTCGCGAGGTGGACACGCTCAATTTTATGAATTGCACGATCGAAGTCCAAGCGAAAACGGAAAGTAAAATTCAAATGTAAACATAACAACGACGGGAATGAGTACTCCTCGGACAGGAAGCTTATACTAGGGTACAATGAAGTTATTCGATAAATTTTGAATTCTTAGTCTACCTTTTGTTAGGGAATCTGATGCGCAAAGAAGCGTTCCTCTTTGGGGATGGGCTCACAGCAATAGGGTCTCCAACCCAGTTCTTGTCCTTTTAGTCCAAGTAACAATTCGCACCGTTTTCTCGAAAGGAACTTAACAAATAATGTAACTCAGATGGATTGCAAATGTATGCACTGTTCTATACGAGTAATTAGATTAATGATGGAGTAACAAATTATGGTAATTTTATTAAAAGTTTGTCAACCTAGGATTGACACACATTGACCTATCAAAGCAAAAACAAATAGGATTGGGCCGGAGAGCATCTTTTGTTTTTCAAAACAATAACCTCCTTTGTTCACGTATTTCAAGCCAAGGTATCATATTGTAAACTTCATACTGGAGTATGATATCGAATTGATAACGTTGAGATCACAGATAAGTTCAAACGAATAGCGATTAGGCCAATGTAGTTCTCTACCTTGATCGAGAATCCCCACTCGAAAGTAGGTGATTAGGTTAGGATTGCATTTTTTTCTTTTTTCCACCAAACGATACCACGTTACAGCACATGACTGCAAGTGGGATCAGACTGTCACAGAACTTGGTTTATCAACACCTTTTTCCTAATGAATCTAGTGGCCATTATCCCAACAGTGACCACCATTTATGTCCATTTTCTATTGATTTACAAAGGAAAAACTATCGACTACTATCCAGTAAAATGGCCAAACAAGGCGCTATTCAATACGTACTGCATCGCACTCCTTTGCACGGTATAGATTTTTGGAGAAATATTCCAGCAGCTGCTGGATATCTTGTGGCAATATTTCGGTCATCTTCACTGCTGCGCCACATTTACGGACACTTTTTGGACGTCGCGACCGCGTAACGAAATGCCGTTCGGGGAAAATTTTGGCACGCAAACCCTGAACACTGTTATTCGAATTGATTTGCAGTGCAAAAATTGGAATTTGTTTGAAACGATGCACAAAAATGCCAACGATCCGCGAACGCGAGGCACCAAAGAAAAACAAAAGCGATTTTCTATTGTAAATTTTATGTCTCCACTTCGTTCACGCACATAGACACGCCGTTCGCAATGTATGTTAATAGGTGTGGCAATAAAAATTTGTCATCTCTTACATTCTACCACGGTTCGAATTAGAATGGGTGGAAGGAATGTGACGTCAAATACGTTATCGGCTTAAAGTAAAAGAGATGGCAAACTCATCGGGCCTCACTTGTAAGCATCATTGCACACAGTGTGTCTCTTGTTCTCTCATAGACTTCGACACGCGCCTGGTGCTGTCCTACTTAGTCTTGTTGAATTTGACATTTACGGAGGGAGATGTTTTCATAATTTTGCGTGAGATAGAGGAGGATGCATAGTAGCGTGTAGAAATCCATGGCTCTCAGTGCTGTTTTAAGCTGCGCCTTCTCTACACAACCCGATAGAGGTGGAGACTTTTGACAGCATTTTAGGCAAGATTCGGCTATTAGACGCACACGGAAAATGAAAAGAATGATAATTTGAGTTCAAAAAGTTAAGTTTAAGTACACGCGTTATAAATACCTGGCAACCACGAGGCTGTAATTCAGCATTTTACGAGTGCTAATGGCCGTCTCGGTTGAGCTCGGTTTCTGTTTGGGAGCAAGCTATTTGACGTTTGCTAAGGCTGCTTGACGGAGAATCGATCAAATCTTATCGATTAGCTGTCGATAACTCGTGTCAAACGACCTAAGCCAAACGTCGAATCGCGTGCTCCCTACCAGAACCGAGCTTAACATAAGACGGCATAAGTATCGTGAAATACCGATAGCATGCATATATAGGGTATTTAATGAGTGTAGTGCATCATTGAAGTTGGTTAAAGTTGAAAAGGCCCCATAGATCATTGCACGATGGCGTCATCAATGCAGTTTTGACAGTTCAGGGAGCTTGTTTACGTGGACTTAGAATATTTTCGGTGAGATCGGTTTGAGATTTTGTGCTCTAAATTTATTACTATTGAAGTAAAATCGCCGGAAAATAGACACCAGTACTTAATTTTAAATCATTTCCTGAATCAAATCTTTCAGGATCCGGAAAAAGCCAACGATAAATTTAATTTGAACGGTTCAAATTCTAACACCTTGTAAACAAGCTCCCTGAACTGTCAAAAGAGTGAGGTTAATACATTCCGTGCAATGATCTATTAAGATCAGACTAACGCTATATGTTTTGTAATGCCATAAGACATTGCTAAAGTACACTCCCGCTTCACTTTACTCAATTTTTGAGTACAATTGTATGCTATCTCTTTTTCTCTGACGGAAATGTTACTCAATTTTCGTGAAAAAGTGGATCTACTCGAAAATTGAGTTGATCCACAAAAACAGAATAAGCTACAATTGTACTCAAAAATTGAGTAAAATGAAGCGGGAGTGTAGCATTATTGCATTGCTAATGCTTCATTACATTCTTATACCTGGTACAGACATACAACGTACAGCGTTGTACTCCTTTAGTCTAGTACCTGTTTTTGAGTACTGGATTAAAGTGTTTGACTGTTCGTACAACGCTGTACGTTGTATGTCTGTGCCAGGCATAATGCTTCATTACTTGACAACTGTAGAATTGGTGTGATTCCGCTTAACCGATGTTGATTTTGGGTTGAATAAGTGCAATAATGTAATGCTTGTGGTTACTTGGGTAATATCTCATTACACTGAGCCAAACATCCTCCTTTTATCGAATAAATCCTCCATCAGTAATGCGGGATCGCATCAATTCAACAGTTGTCAATTAATGAAGCATTAGATTAGCTTAAGAATATAATGATGTATTACCAATGCAATCATACTACTTTAGCAATGTCTTATGGCATTACAAAAGATATAGCTTTAGTTCGATCTTAGTGGGGCCCTTTTCAGCTTTAATCCAACTTCAATGATGTACTAGGCGTAATGCATATGCCTTATATATGCATGCTATTATAGCCTCGTGGTAACTTGCGAGATGCAGGCGGGGGACGAATTCCTAGAAATCAGATGATTACCCGATGATTATTCGATTGACTATCAGCAACAGTAATGCCAAATCACATTTTTTTAAATTCTCAGGCGATGTAGCATTACGTTTTCACACACAAAGAATTATGATTGGTAGAATTAAAAAACCCATTGCTAAAATTGAAAAGTTGCGTTGGTTCTTTTTCGTAGAAAGCGGTTTGCTTTCACAACAAAACCGTTCAAACCGTCAAATCAAAATTTTCCTGCTTGGTTCATTTAAAAGTTGAAACTTTCAAAACGAATTGTAGAACTGTCAAATCGAAACCGTGACATCGTTGAAAATGAAAACAAATAATTTCTATTCCAAAATAAACTGTCAACGAGAAAGTGTCGTGTGATAAAAATAAAAATATGCCATTTGCATTGGAATAGAGAATACTTTTTACATCAAGAGGTTTATTTTGCAGATAAATTGTAGAATTTTCAACTCAAAAGCCTAGCATGGAAGCAAATAATTTTTATTTCAAGATGTAATTGTCGTGCGACTAAAATGTTAATATGATGTCTGGAATGAAATAAAAATTGTTGTAACCTACAACAGTTTTTTTTTTAGATGAATCTTTCGCATTTTCACAACATGCAGATAAAGCGCAGACAAACATTTTCCTCGTAATTTTCACCAAACGCGTACGAAAACGGACGGGAGCAACGAAGCACGCAGTAGATGCGTACGCAGACCACAACAATCGAAAATTGCAAATGACAACGACGACGACGAATTGCTTTGTGTTGGTGGATTTGACAGTTCTACAATTTTCATTGTAAAAGAAACCACTTTTAAATTTACACTCTGAACCGAAACATAACACTTTCAAATTAAACGAAAAACTTTCGTTATAGATAATTTAACTTTCATTTTAATGGAAAATAAACACTTTTCAGAGGTAAAGGGCAAAACTTTTAATAAAACAAGATTTATTTTTTGTGTGCACTAAGAATATGACGATGCATTGCCATATTCTTCAAAACAACTTGATATTAAATATGCATTAAATTATGAATGATGCTTTGGAATTTCATAAAGCTGACTTATGAATGGATTTTGTTTTACGCGACGTAGTTCTCGTAAACCTTTAAGATGTTCTGTTAACAAGTGTTCATGTATACTAGTGGTCAAATCACTGGACCGATAACATAGACTAACTCCAAGACCAGTAGGTCCCATACAAAAACGATTTTTTTCTTGGCTCAGTCAGTACTAGCACATCGGTCCCAAGCTCGATCCCAAGCTTAATAATGCGCCCCTAATAATGAACTCACACGAACACACTCTCAAATATTCTGTCAAAATAACCCATCAAATCAAACCAAAGGCGCAAATATGCATAGCGAGGTGCTGGCTTCAAAGTGTAATTCGGACCAAGGGGTTCTACCACAGTGAACCAATTTCAAATCGCTAGTTGCATGTTGATTGTTGCCGATAACATCAACGTTCAATGCTCGTATCCACGTTGCTCAATATTTTTATTTTTTCAACATCATTATGTTTCATAACGCAAATTAGTGAAATTCATACTGGTTTCTGGTGGCAAATAATCATAATTCAATCTTATGAATAACGAAATTTTATTTCGTTGAATTTAGGACTTCCGATTTGAGCGCTCCCAAGTAGGTTTTAACAGATTTGGCAATGGGAGGCCGTGTGTTGTCATGCAGTAAAATCACCTTTTCGTGCCTCTGTTTGCATTGTGACCGGTTTTTGCGCAGTGCACAGCATAACCATAGACTAACTCTAAGACCAGTAGGTCTCATACAAATACGATTTTTTTTCTTGGCTCAGTCAGTACTAGCACATCGGTCCCAAGCTCGGTCCCAAGCTCAATAATGCGCCCCTAATAATGAACTTACACGAACACACTCTCAAATATTCTGTCAAAATAACACAACAAATCAAACCAAAGGCGCAAATATGTATAACAAGGTGCTGGCTTCAAGGTGTACTTCGGACCAAGGGGTTCTACAACAGTGAACCAATTTCAAATCGCTAGTTGCATATTGATTGTTGGCATAACCGTCGCAGCGTGAATATGTGGCCGAGCCGACGACCTAGAAGAATGACCAAGTTGTCACCAAATTATTTTTTTTCTTGGACTTGGACTGAATCTATTTTTCATCATCCGTCATAATGCGATGAAGAAAACCTTTCCTTTTTTAACGCTACCCAAGCCTCGACCCATATAATCACAAGCATTTTTATTATTATTCAACCCAAAGCCAACATTATTAATGCGGGGTCCAGGAATGCAAAAACACTCATTTCGTACCTGCAACAGAAAAGTCGGATTGTTTTACAGCATTCCGTAATATTTGCGTAATCGATGTTTGGTTATTGCAGATTGAATTTATTTTTGTCAACCGAGTTTTTCGGTAAATTTGACAGACTGTGAGAAAGTAACAATAACCGAACATACTATCGAGCGTTCAGCAGATAAAAACTCGGTTGAAATTCAACCGATTTCGGTATTATTTTCTAAGTGTGTGGTGGATAGACGAATCCAGGTTGAAAAAGAAGAAGACACTGAGTGGTAATAAATCTGACAGCTCCCGAGTTAAAGGTATAGGAAAGAAAAATTGGAAAATGCAGCGGGGTTTATTTTTTATTTTTGTTGCAAATATCTTTATGGGGTAGTTTGGTAGTTTTGGATTTTTCTTCTATCATAGAATTTTATTTTAATTTTGCCTGGGGGTGAGTAACTCTACCACGTTGTGTTTGTGTTGATTGTGTACGAATGTGCTTCTGGGGTGACAGAAGGTGTTTTTGTGTTTTCCGCAAACTACAATCGAAAATTTATGCTTTTTGGCAACCATGAACGGTTTAGACGTTTAATACACGCTCATTTATGCATCATCAGAATTACATTAGTGTAAGCGATAGCAAAACAAAAACAAACAAACGATTCGTGTAAGTGGTGCCAGATTGGCAATTTATATTTAATGTGGTTGCGAGTGTGTTTGAAGTGTAACAAATTGTTTTTGAGAGTGTTAACACAAGGTGGTAGAGTGACTTTCCCCCTGAATTTTGCTTATATTTAAAATGTTTGTCTTATACTTTAACATGGGAGCTGTCAGATTTACTGCAACTCTGTTTTTTCAACCTGGATTCGTCTCGATTCATCCATTGTGTTTTTGAGGGTGTTAAAATATGGTGGCGGAGTGTTACCCACTGTAACTCGGTTATCTAAATTAAGTATTCTATACTTAAGTACGGGATATACTACAATAGATCAAATTACTGGTCGCAGTGATTTATGCCCGAACAGAGGAAAAAAATTAGGAATCCTATTTTATAAATAGTAAGGAAAATTACGTTTCTGCACTAAACGTACCTCAAAGTACTGAAAATTAAATATAAATTGCATGAATCCTAGAGGGTTTGAGCTGTTTAGTGGAATACCTGTAACTAGAAATTAGAAGAAAAATTAGTATCTTCCATTTAATTCCAACTACCTTTGCTTATCTTCGACAGATACGCGTATTTCGTCTACAATGTGCAGACTTCTTCAGTGTCTCGTACTAATAACTCGACTTATTCAGTTAGTCGAGTTCAGACTTAGTCGAGTTATTAGTACGAGACACTGAAGAAGTCTGCACATTGTAGACGAAATACGCGTATCTGTCGAAGATAAGCAAAGGTAGTTGGAATTAAATGGAAGATACTAATTTTTCTTCTAATTTCTAGATAAATTGCATATCTGGCACCACTTACACGAATCGATTGTTTGTTTTTGTTTCCTCCTCGCTTACACTAATGTAATTCTGATGATGCATAAATGAGCGTGTATTAAGGTGAATCGCTGCTCCATGTATTTTTTCCTATCTTTTATCTCGCTCTCGCAAACTCACCTTGCTGTTTCAAATTGATAAATCTCGATTGTTTGTAAATGAACATCGAATCGAACTCTATCAGATTGCTCACAGTAAGTAAGCATACAAACTGATGTGATTAAATTTTCAATATCTAGTACCGACTCTGAGTTATATCAATACTATAAGCATAAGCCCTTAAACGTCTAAGCCGTTCATGGTTGCCAAAAAGCATAAATTTTCGATTGTAGTTTGTGAAAACACAAAAACACCTTCTACCACCCCAAAAACACCTTCGTACACGATCAACACAAACACAACGTGGTAGAGTTACTCACCCCCTGGTTTTTTGCCGATGCCGCAGCGAAATGGCGGCGATAAAATTTCCGCGATGAGATTACATGGCGGCTTATGGGAGCGCACAAACCGACGCGATTAAATAACGCATGGTTTTGGGATTTCGCTGCGATGGCGGCAAAAAAACGCTGTAGTTTGGGAAGGCCTTTAAGAAAGGGCTGTCATCTGAGTAAAATGGTTACCGAAACTTGAGGGAACCGTTATCAGCGTGTATATTCTTTCAAGTAAAACGAGTAAAGCGAAACGAGCGTGCAAGGTTTACGTAGTTAATGGATCCTCCCATAAACGTCAAAACGAGCAGCAACAAAACAGTTCTCAACATTATTTCTGTTTGTCATTCTCGTTGAACGTACAGTGAGTGAGTGATTCCGATTGATTTCTTTATCAAAGTAATTTCGTTTTACCTAAAAAAATGGAAACTTTAATTGGAATTCGTGGTCCAGACTTTGTCATGCTCGCCGCAGATTGCACACATGCCCATTCGATTATGGTTCTGAAAGATGGTAAGTGCAATCGGTTTGAGAGATATTGTTGTCCATCATAACCTTAAAGAGCGAAGGGAAAATGCCATGTAATTTCTTATTATTTACAGATGAAAATAAAATCTACAAGATTTCCGATAATCTGATGATGGGAACGATTGGTGAAGCAGGCGATCGGGTACAATTTACGGAATATATAAGCAAAAATATCCTGTTGTACAAAATGCGCAACGGATACGAGTTGGGACCAAAATCAGCTGCGCATTTCACTAGGAAGAACTTGGCCGATTATCTGCGTTCTCGTACCCCGTACCAAGTGAATGTGTTGGTTGGAGGGTAAGTTTTACGAACCGTCTCCTAAATCTATAAGTTAGGATTTGTTATGTTGTTGTATTCTAGGTATGACGAGGCGGATGGTGCTCAGTTGCACTACATCGACTATCTGGCCAACTCACTACCAGTAAAGTACGCTGCCCACGGCTATGGTGGTCTGTTTGTGTCCAGCATTTTGGACCGATATCATCATAGCAAGATCACCCAGGATGAGGCATACGAAATAATGAAGAAGGGAGTTGCCGAAATTCAAAAGCGACTGATTATTAACTTACCTAACTTCAAAGTATCAGTTATTGGAAAGGATGGTATCAAAGAAATGAAGGACATTACGGCAGATAGCTTGAAAGCAGAGACTGTTGCAGCTTGAATGGTCGGGTAGATGGTAATATGTTCGGAATCTGAAAAGGGTGGAACAATAAATTTTGATTTACAGTTTTACTCTGGAAGCAAAAGCTCTCGAAATATTACTCGGCGTTGTTATCCGAAAATCATCTTGCGGAATTTAAACTTGTTTTTCTAGTTTGTTCGTTTTGGTAGGCTAAACGATTTGTAAAATTTAAAAACGATCAAATAGAAACAAAATAATACATTTCACAAGCTAAACAATGACATTTTCACGAGTACTTTTTACTGATGTGCCGTTGATTGGTTTTTGTCCGTGCTGCAACATCTTTCTCTCCTGCAACTTCCTCTATTTTCCGCCACACATTGTTGTTGCTTCTGACATGCCTTGGATCATCCTGAAGTCTGAATGTTATTTTTCTTGTGCACGTGGGTTTCGCTCAGTAGTTCTGCGATCATTTCTTCAATCAGGTCGTCAAGATCGTTTCGTTTCCCATATCCGTTTTCTGGAAAGTGTGGTGCGAAGATGTACTTTTCGCCACTACATGGGCTAAGGTACCACATACCACTGCTTTGTTTTTCTTCTTCCGGTTGCTTATGAAGCTCAGTGGTCACCCGTTCTGCTTACTGAGTTGTTGACAATTACATCACAATTTCAGCACATTGCAGTCATTCCGTGAGTTGTGTAATGTTTAGTTGACTTGATGGACACAGCCATCTCGGCGCAACATTACCAACCAGTGGCAGAGAAGCTACTAATGTATAATAACAACTGGTAACTTACTAACTAGGTTAATTTTGGTTCAATGATTCGGGTAGGGATGGGGAAGTAGGAATCTTAACGTTGGCTTTCAACAGCAGATTGGCGATGCGATCTTGTTGCTGTTGGTCTGACGTAGATGTTGCGTTGCGTTAAGCTGTAACAAAACAACAGAAGCGGTATTACGGGGGAGGGGACGAGGTGGACATGTTAAAACGATTCTACGATCTATTTATTTCAAGAACTTGTAAATTAGCCCCATATAGCCCATGTCCAGCTTACCCAGTACGACTCTGATATCTTCCTTCTCTGGTTTCCCTCGGGCCCGTAGGGATGCGCAAAGATCAGATCTGTCAATTTCGAAATCGAGGCAATACCAGACAACATAGTTGATGTCCTGATAACCTACACCACAGCTGCATTGATTGGTGTCTCAGAGCCCTATTCGATAGAAATGAGAGCCTAACAAATAGTGATTGGACATTAGACGACACATTACCTTGATAAAATCCCGGCTAATATCCAACCCTCTGAACCACGATTTTTTCGATACCTGTGGGAGAATAGAATGTAACCATCTGCCCAAATCCCCTGCATCCCATTTTTGTTGCCAGCTGATCAAGGCCTGTTGACGGAAAATAGCAAAAAATTTGTTGAAGGCGATTTGTCGATCATAAATATCGCCTGTCATAGCGCCCACCTTGGCAAGTGAGTCCGCTCACTCGGAATGGAGCAATGAGAACCCAAATCAAGGTGATGGTGTAGGAATAGTTTGATAGAGCAAAAGAGATCGTATTTCGCTAACGAAATACGGTGAGTGCTCTGCTGGCCTCATCGAACGAATAGCCTGAAGTGAGCTGAGACTATTCGTAAAAATGAATAATTGATCAGAGGGAAGAGAGGCAATTCGCTCTAATGCATAGTGTATAGCCGCCAACTCTGCGACGTATACGGAGCAAGGATTTTGAAGTTTGAAGGAGGCGCTATGCATTTCGTTAAAAACACCAAATCCAGTGGAATCATTTGTTTTTGAGCCGTCGGTGTAAAACTTCCTGTCACAATGAAGACCCGATGTGCCAGGTGCGGCCAACAACATGTCACTGCTGATAGCCTGGTGGACATGACTGACAAGCAGCAAATCTGCGTAAACTGCCTCAATGCCCACATATCAACTAGTCGATTGTGCAGAAAACCGAAGACTGTCGAAAAAGCAGCGAGCCGAACCTGGAAAGTGGATTCACAGCGCTCACAACAGCTGGAGGATATGTGCCAAACTTACCTCCCCTTCCGCCCCTTGTTGTCGAAACAACGGAAATTTGGAGCAAGCTCGGGGAAGCCAGCGTTATTCCGGGCCCCGCCAATCGATACACGCTCGTTCAGATCTACTCTAAATAGAGTAACTTTCACTCAGTTTCGTATTACCATGCTAAATGTCAAAAACTGAGTAACTTGATATAAGGAAACTGAGTAAATGCTACTTCCGATTGTAAAGCCATCATAATTGTATAAATAGAGTAATTACAATGAAGCTGTCAAAAGCGAAAATTAGTGGTTCAGTCGATCAAGAGTTATCAAGATGGGGGCTGTATGTTGTAATCAACAATAATTTTCACGTCAAAGTGCCGAATTCATTCCATGACCCAACAAACATCAATGCTGAATAACTGTATGTTCAAACAAATTTGGAGAAATTGTTCAGCTTTTTCTTCTAGTCTCCAAATTCCAGTCTTCTTCTAATTTCTCCAAATTTGTTTGAAGAAGCGGTTATTTGACCACTGATGTTTGTTGGGGAATACAATCAATCCATAAATTTACAAATTCAAAGTATTTCGACTCTTCCGTTTCGACTGGACAGTTGTCGGAATCAATCAACAATTTCATTAAAATAAAATATAAAATAAAATTAGATACTGATTAACGTTTACTCAAATTTTGACAAGTGACCTAGTTAATCAGAATTGAGTAACTCTTTAGCTACTCTAATTAGGGTAGTTCAGTTTTAATAAAACTGAGTCATTTCTACTCAGTTTTGTGAAAATACAAACATACGTGACTGAGTAATGTTTACTCTAACTTTGACAGGATTTAATTAATCAAAAATGAGTAAACTTCAATTACTCTAATTAGAGTAAATTCCACTTTTAACGAAACTGAGTCGTTTTCTACTCAGTTTAGAGTAATTACAAACGAGCGTGTATGACACAAGTATCAACCAACTGATAACTCTCGTCAGTGCGCTACAAAAAATTATGACGATGCATTTCATGAATACATACTTTCAAAATTAACCACCAACGTCGTGGTGTAGGTTATCAGGACATCAACTATGTTGTCTGGTATTGCCTCGATTTCGAAATTAATTGGCAAAAGCTTGAAATTGTGGATTTATTGTGGTACTGAAAAAGAGGTTGCATTTCTGATCGAGATGCATCTCAAACCAGAGATCAATTTTAGCCTGCCCGATCACACAATCATCCAGGGGGAAAGACAATCTGCCACCTTGTGTTAACACTCTCAAAAACACAATTTGCCACACTTCAAACACACTCGCAACCACATTAAATATAAATTGCATATCTGGCACCACTTATACGAATCGATTGTTTGTTTTTGTTTTTGCTCTCGCTTACACTAATGTAATTCTGATGATGCATAAATGAGCGTGTATTAAACGTCTAAGCCGTTCATAGCTTGCCAAAAAACATAAATTTTCGATTGTAGTTTGTGAAAACACCAAAACACCTTCTGCCACCCCAGAAACACATTCGTACACGATCAACACAAACACAACGTGGTAAGAGGTTATTCACCCCTGCAATCATCAGACTCGATCGAATGTGAACACACAAAAAGCTGGTGCACTTTATTCTTAATGCTTATTTAACTCTTCATTACTTGAAAACTGTTGAATTCATGAAATCATGCATTAATAGTGTTGATTTTGGGTTGAATAAGTTCAATAATATAATGGTTGTGGTTACTTGTGCAGTTTATCCTCGCTGATGACCTCAATGCACGCCATTTGCCGCTGGACAATTCAAGCAACAAGAACGGAAGTTCAACTCAAACGGGTCTCAATTAGGTCAAATCGGTCTCGAAGACAACGGCCATAGCGCTCTTGGACAACGAGAAGGTGTTTGATAAGGTCTGGCAGGACGTCTTGAGGCACACGATTTTCGTTTTCCCAACTACCTGGTGAAGATGATCTTGGACTACATCGACGGAAGGACATCAAAAGTTTACGTAGGCAGCGCACTTTTCCGATCCGGCTTCGGCTTCCCCGCCAGAGTCTTCCTAGGTCCACCCTGGGACCATTATGTACAATATGTACACATCAAATATACCACTTTTGCCGGAAGGTGGAGCAATGTCGCTGTCCGCTGACGACTCGGCAATTAGTTACAAGGACAAGAATTGTCCCCACTCTCGTGTCAAAGCTCCAGGGTGCACTGGATGCTTGCACCAATATCTCAGTGACTGGAAAGTATGCGTGAACGTGGCCAACAGCTCACTCACCGCAAGATCGACCGGCATCTTCGGTGGCGGTCTATTTTTGAACAACTTATACTAGAGTCAACTCGAGGCTTCTCCAAAATTTATACTTACTGAGCTATTTGCAAGTGCTTATTGCAGAATTAAGCCTGTCCTCGATATGCAGCGCTTTGAACACTCACTCAAATACCTTTTAATCGACTTGCTTATTATGCTACCGCTTCCCCGAAGGTTCGTTCTCGACTGGCCATTTTATTGGCCTGTGCACATCAAGCTTTATTTCTCACTATTTTCTATGTCATCGTATTCCACGGGTGAAGTCAAGTCACAATACAAAACTATATCTATTTTATTGTAAATCATTAATGTCAGTTATTTAATTCGTCAACTCTACACTTATCAGATTTCATTACTTGAGTGCTTGAAGACTTCATTACTTTTCATTTCCGAGCAATGGAAATACTATTTGGAATCTCGGAACCTCCGCATTTCGATCTAGTCAACGTTTTCCGGAAAATGCAGTGGCTGTAAAATAACTGAGACAAGCATTCGGTAATAAGGAATGCAACGAGAAGGCAATTCACTATCACCGGGAGCAACATCAGGTAATTATCAGTATCCGAGGCGAGCACTAACTTTCTACCAACTTTCTGTTTGCCGCCAGCATTACACGCAGCAAACACGGCTACTTTTTGGCTCACAAATATACTTCAAAATATACTCAATAAAATTGTGTTAATGTTTAGTAAAAGCTGAAATTTTACTCAATAATTGGTATTATCAAGTAGCGTGTAGTGTTTTGGAACGGTATTTTGCTTGTTCTAAATTGCTGCAAGAATACATCAAAACACCCGGATAAAAATAACCATACAATTACAATACAATAATATAAAATAACATTAAAATCTATTTCCGACTATGAATCTTACTGTTCATGAATCAGATAAAGAAAAAATGCATATTGTCAGTACAATAGATCTGGAATTCAATCCATATGCTTGGATTTTCAACAATTATGAAACAATACAATTAATAGTAATTGGTTCATATTTGTTCAGAAAATAATGATTTTTTCTATAGTTAAGATACATAACAACCCTCCTTTTTTATTGTCGATGTCTCAGTTTAGATTAGATTCTATTGTGGTAACAATAACTCCTATTGTCATCATATAGTTGTGAACAATACTATTTATTGTACATACTATAGATTCTATTGTGGTTACGATATATTCAATTCTAAATCTATGAGAATTTTTTATTCGGGCATATACCAAATTTAAAATGATTCAAAATAGTTCCAGTATAAAACAAAATTTTCAACACCGGTGCAGCGATGTTTCCTGCGTTTGGTCTAAAACACAAAATCCAATCCACGATTTGGATCGCCGTTAAAGATGCCCTAAGGCCGGTATCGTGTTGAGGTCGGTATCGTGTTCGAAAGAAATTCCCTTTTCTATCCCAAACCCATGTTAAATTTCGTTTATTGAAACAGAAAAGTAAAGAATCGAAAAGAAATTTCTGCAGCAGTATCCGTCCAAACACAATGATAACGGAAAAAGAACGGAAAACGGCAATTTTGACAGTTGCTGAAAATAACTTCGATATGTCTAATTAGAATCTGCTTGAATCTAGCTTGTTTTCTTTCCGACAAGCAGGAATACTCAGATCGGGCTTTGCCGTTTTCCGTTGCCGTTATCATTGTGTTTGGGCCATATCCACCTGAAAATAACGAAAAATAAAATTGGAATCTGTACGGTTTCTACGCAAACTAATGGGAGCAGTCACTTTTACTTTCGGAAAAATATTCCGCTCGATTATTCCGAAAGTGAAGGTGACATTTCGATCCATGCAGATCAATTGTCAAAATTCCACTTGGTAATATTGAACAAAATTTCGTAACCACTTTACTTTTTAGGTCGATACTGGTCTTTAGGTCGATACTGGTCTTTAGGTCGATACTGGCTTTTTGAATGAAATATCTGAAAAGAACGAAAAATTAAAATGGAATTTGTAAGGTTTCCGCGCAAAATAATGCGAGCTGTCACTTTTACTTTCGGAAAAATATTCCGCTCTATTATTCCGTAAGTGAAGGTGACATTTAGTTCACAGACATCAATAGGGGGTTTTAAATAAAAAAAAACATGATTTTTCCAACTGTATCGATCGTTCTTCTTAACACAAACATATTTTTTATGAATCTCAACTATCTTTTCTCGATTTTTAAACAAGAAAAAACTAATAATTTTTATTTTTACAAACCGACATGCAGTTTTACAAAGTGACGTTTATGCAAAGTGACAGCACGTAATTTTCAGCTACAAGGGCTCCCATTATGACATATATGTCAAGTTTTGTATGCTAGAAATCAATGGTTGGTTCGTTGGTTTAGGAAGTCTGTTTTTTTGTAGCGTGTTTCATGGTGAAAGAGGTTGGTGTTGTCTTGCAATCATTAATTTTCATAATACTTTGAAATTGTTTTTTCGATAGTTTCACTTGTCAAAATTCAAAAAAATAAATTTAATGCCGGTATATTGTTATATTTATTATCGAACCATGTTATAATCCATATACCCCTATAATACCCTATTATCAAAATTCCGCTTGATAATATTGAACAAAAATCCGTAACCTCTCTACTTTTTAGGTCGATACTGGCCTAAAGGTGGTCAACATATTTTTGGAATTTTAGCAACCTCAATGTTAAGGCGGTGGCGAGAAAATCGTTGCAATTAAAAAACGCCTCGATTTTGCGCTCCCATAAATCGCCATTAATTCTCATTGCGACGATTTCGCTGGGATCTCAAAAAAAGAAACGCTGCAGTTTGGTGAGGCCTTTATTCACAACCGTGGTGGTAGAAAACGCTGCAGTTTGCGTAATCCTAATAGCTGAAGTCATTTAAATTTAATCATTCGTTATTTATTGAAGGCTTATAAATACGAGCTTAAGGTGTCATCGATAGATGCTAAATGACGTCGATAGACACTTACCAAAAGATTCCGGTTTCATCAATTGATGTGTTAACACATCCAAATAGTAACCGATTCCTCTCTCGGGGGTTTAATCCCGGCTGAAGCCTAGTATGCAGCTCAAAAGTAATGTGCATTAGGATAGGACAAGAAATGGTCAAGAAATGCTTTTACTGTCGGAATTACTTACCTTGTATGCAGCTGAAAAGGAAGGAAAACGTCGTAACGTTAGTAACGCCTGCTCATGTAATCTAAATGGGGCTGTCACTTTTCCATGCGGAATAATATTCCGTTCGATTATTTCGCAAGGAAAATTTACATTCCACATTCCATACTTGAGCAGTTGTCAAAATTACTTCGGTAGAAATGGCGAAAATTACTTCAGGTCTTTACTTGTCAGCTGCATACTAGGCTTGATGTGTAAATAATCAGTTAGATCTTGCTCAGATCTTTTTTGCATCTGCTTTCTACAGGAGCCTTTTTTTTTAAATTTTAGAACAGGTTGTGATACAGACTGTTGTTGAAGCCAGATGATTAAACTTTTCTGCAATTATATTATATTTCTATTCAAGAAACCCAAAATGGCCCAAACGCAATGTGTTATCAAAATGCCATGTCAAAATGGCTCGATGGAAAAAGAGGCTCAATTGAAGGGGATGAAAGCAGTTAGAGTTGGAATAAAGCATAATTCATCGATAAGTTTTAACTTATAAATGACGAAAAACCCCATACTTTTAATATATTCAGGACACAAAGATTACAATTGACATTGATGCCATATTTTTATGTTGCTCAATAAATTCTGGGTGCACTGTATTCAGAGTCTGCGTTGCATGTCGCACGACTTGAATGCAGTTAGTTTTCTTGCCAACGATTCGGTTGTCAAGATCTTAGAACTGTCAAAGTAGGCGTTCGGCCGTTTCCTGCGTTTCCGTCTTTCTTTCCCAACGTCAAGATGGCTGATCAGGTACTGTTGCCATTCGCGGTCCGGGAAAAAAATCCTGATATTTCGCAAGTTAAGTGATGAAACTTGATCTTTTGCCGATATTGTTAGAACTACTAGTGTGTGGGATGATAGTGCATTGCAAGTTTCCAGCTTGTGAGTTTATTTTTCGTGCAAAAGTGATAGTTTCACACGTGTATACAAACGAAGAACGGTTCAAAAACAAATCTTTCTGGAGAGTGAAATTCGGCTTTTCTTTTAAATGATGAAAAAATCATGACGGTCTGCTGACACCAACATGAAGAATGTCAGATTACCAACCCAATTATAATCTCAACTGAATCTTACAAGAAATGCCATGGCGGAATTTCTTCTCCCGGAGGATTTTTGTTTACAGTCGTGAAGCAGTTGTCAAGTTATTCTAACCAAACTTCTTTTACTTTGACAACAGAACGAACGTGCGTTCCAGAAGCAAAGCGGTGTCAACCTGAACCGCAAACAGGTTAACAAGAAGAAGGGTCTACGATTGCACCATAGCATCGGTCTTGGCTTCAAGACCCCGAAGGAGGTAAGTTCTTTCACATTTAGATGTGTGTTGTATGATTCCATATTTTCATGATGATACCCCTCACGATGGTCTTCTGACTACCACATGAGGATACCCCCTTCTAAACCCAAAACAATTGTCTGACAAATAACACTTAAACCTGCAATGAATGTCCAGCACCATTAGTTGTACCACTAATCATAGGTCACTTTCTTGTTTTAGGCTAGCGGTGGAACCTACATCGACAAGAAATGCCCCTTCACCGGCCACATCGCTATTCGCGGACGTATCCTGACCGGAGTGGTCCGCAAAATGAAGATGCAGCGAACGATTGTTATCCGTCGTGACTATTTGCACTTTATTCGCAAGTACGACCGTTTTGAGAAGCGTCACCGAAATCTGAGCGTACATCTGTCGCCGTGCTTTAGGTGAGTGTTTGATGATCGGTTATGATAGCAGGCAACTGATGGCCAATGCAAGTGTACACTCTGTGTCATTCGGAATACCCCATAGAATGATGCTATTTAATCTTGCAACAGTAAACGTTTTCTAGGCAGCATAACTATTCTCGATTCGTTCCACGGTTCTCCAGAGAGGGGCCAGTTGGCGTATCGCTGCAAGTAGCTGTCACAGATTATCCCAAATCGTTAGCGTTACGATTAACACTGTTCCCAACCCATGAGATATTGTTCGAAGTATTACTTGACTGCTAAATGACTGCTTTATGATTTTATGTGGTCCAACGAGACTTACGCCCCAGTATAGATGATCTGCGAAATGTTTGTTAAATTAAACTAGGATTTAAATTGGATACTAACGAAAGAAGCTGTTCGGCATATGCCGCTTTGGTTCCAAGCCAAATGGAGTACTGCTTGTCGGTGGAAAGTACCTTACTAACTTATGCAAAACGAATTTGTTAGAAAGGGTTTTTAAAACGACCAGCCGTACCACATTGATGTAAATAGCTATTGGACATGAACGTAGAAGTACATACAAAAATCATAGAGATCCATTGATACAACGAAAATGGGTACTTTTGCTACATTGTCGTTATAATCTATTCTATTAATAGATTTTTCATTGCTAGAATAGTCGCGGATCATTGAATATCCTGAAATTCGCGGAGTTGTTACGATCAGACGCGAGCTGATGTAAGAAAAACGGTTCACATTTCTCGAAAGAGGGTTATCCTAATTGACCTTTCAATTCATAATAATTGAGTTTTCTCACGTTTTATCTCGAACTTGTATTACTTTTTAAAATTAATGAATTATTAGTAAAACAGTTTAGAAGCTGTCCGAAGCATAAGACGATCACATTTTTCAACTCCAAGGTCGCAGGTTAAGCAACAGTAAAAGCTGATATTGCTGGGCCTTATTACGAGTACCACTTCACGAGTGAAAGCGGATCGCCGTGAAAAAACTCATGTGTAAATCGAATGCGAGTCCCTGTCCCTGTCATAACGGGTGCCACGGGTAAAATAAGAACGGTAATAAGCCCCTCTGTACGTTTTTATTTTGGCCGATTCAACGTTTCGCAGACTGTTACTTTTAGCTGAAGCAGCGAATAATCGTTGCGAAAAATTAGAAGCATCTCTTGCCCTAAAGTGCTACATGTTCATAGAGTTCAGTCCTTAAAAAGATTTTTGAGTGTAGCAGTTAATATAGGGGCCAATTATAAAAGTCCAGCCGGCCGTTACATTGCTTGACAGGTAGATTTTGCTATTACAGTTGTCGGTATCGACGAAATTTTTTCTAGTTGGTCGACTCAAAAACTAGTCACATTTTGTAAGAGTAAGAGATTGTTTTTTTTCGAGTTTTCCATCGATTGATGATTATTGGCTAAGGAAGGTAAGAAATACACTGAACCCTTTTTTTTGCAAGTGGATTAACAGAAAAACAATTAACTTCTATCAAAAAAATTCTCATCCTATTAAAAGTAATCAAATTACAGTAACTTCGACGGGCTCATCGAACTGTTTTAAATTAAGGTGGACATCGCCACAGGCTTGTGGCGTGGAGCCAGCAAAGCTAATGTTAAGTAGAAGTGGTAGAAAATTGACCAAGAGCCTCGATTCACCAGGACCACCAGGGTATATTTTATTTTCTCGTTTAAATTCTATTATGTGTTCCTAACATTGGTGAAGTGATGAGCTTTTGAAATTCATCTTAGAACTCTGATTGTTTTCTAAAGTATCTTTAAAAGCATCATTTTAGCACATTTGCTCTAAGGATTTGATAATTTACACTTACGTTAAGTGGTTTAATTTGTCCTCCATTCCTAGACTATTAGAAAACCTAATCTAAGTTTAGGGCACATCCTAGAAAGTTCATAAGCAGACTTCCGAGAGTTTCAGGAACATACCCTCTACAATTTCATGAAGAGATTTCATCTAAAAATAAAACTTCTCCGGAGGTTAAGCAGAAACTTCTCAGAAGTATTATGCTGCCGGTGGACGCATTATTGCCCCATCTTACAAATAATCAATTTCGGAATGATGCCTGGTCGATTTGTCCCACTTAATAACTGGCCCATATTTGTCCCACTTGAACAAAAATTGCTCCTGGTGCGACATTTATGTGTCCATATTTCAGGTGGAAAACACTCATCGTATTTACGATTTTTCTAGAATTAACAACACCTGTTTGAATTATATTTAGAAAGTACTTATCAAAGTGTTGTGGTAGGCATACAAAACAATATCCTAATGTAATATGGGACAGTTATGCTTCCACCGGCAGTATAGGGAGCACTTCTTACCAAACATCTCCGAAGTTCAAGTTCACACTTCCCAGAAGTTCAGAGAGAACATCCTCGAAAATCAGGAAAGGATTTCTCAGAGTTTCTGGAAGGTTTAGCGAAGAGGACTTCTTGGAAGTTTGGAACTATCAAAATAAAAGGACTTCTCAGAGTTTCTGGAAGAAGTTCAGGGAAGAGGGCTTCTTAGATGTTTGAAACTTTACAGATGTTCTGGAGTTCTTTCTAGAAATTCAAGAAAAGTTTCTCCGAAGATACTAACCAGGGATGGCACTACCAATCATTTCTCGAAAATTCAGGAACAAAGCTCAGGGCGATACGTCTCATAAGGTTAGAAGAGAACTTCTCTGAAGTCAGGAAAGGACTTCCCAGAAGTTCCGGAAGAAACCTTCCAAAAGTTGAAACTTCCCATAAGTTCTATTGTTTATTTTGTTTTTCAATGATGCTGCTTTGGTTTTGTGCGACGGTTTCAAAGTGATCTATGCAGATGATTTAAAGTTGTACATCGTGGTGCGCACGCAAGACGATTGCTTACTTCTGCAGAAATCGTTGAGCTCATTTTCTGAGTGGTGTCAGAGAAACAAACTGATACTTAGTGTGGATAAATGTCAGGTTATAACGTTTCATCATATGGAGAATCCAATTCTGTTTGATTACTACATTGACGGCAATACTCTTAGTAGAGTTACCAGTGTTACTGATCTGGGTGTTCAACTAGATTCAAAAATGACTTTCGAACTACACCGTTCTGCGATCGTATCAAAAGCAACTCGACAGTTGGGCTTTATTTCCAAGGTGGCGAAGGGTTTTACGGACTCACACTGCTGGAAGTCATTGTACTGTGCACTTGTCCGTCCAATTTTGGAAAACGCGTCGGTGGTATGGCAGCCTTACCAGGTCACGTGGTGCCTCAGAATCGAACGAGTTCAGAAGCGGTTTATTCGTTTGGCTTTGAAAAACTTGCCGTGGCGAGATCCACGTTGTCAAACTTGCCACCGTATCCTGATAGATGCCGATTACTGGGTTTGGACACGCTGGAACGACGTCGAAAAATACAGCAGTCGTTGTTCATTGCTAAATTGTTGAATGGTGATGCTGATGCTCCTGAAATACTTTCTATGTTGAACTTTCGTGTACCGATTTCGGCATGTATTCGTGCGGTTACTGCAGTTGAAGAGCTTTTTGAGTTTAATGAGCCATCTGGTCGTTATGCGAATCGGATAAGAATGGTGTTGAACTAGTTTTAATAGACACGTGGTTTTATTCGTTTATTAGTTTATTATTTTTATTCATTAAGACTACCCATTGTCAGATGAATTATTTTAAATACAAATACAAATACAAATAAGTGCTTGAGAGCTTTCCCGAAGTATAGAAGAGAATATTTCCAAATTTGAGAATCACGATTTTTCGACGTTTCGGAAGACAACCTCTCAAATAAACAAAAACTTTCCAGAAGCATTGGAGAAGCAAGAATTTCCCCGAAGTTAATGAGAAAACTTCCCAAAGTTCAGACGGGGACTTCTCAGAAGTTCAAGAAGAAACTTTTTCAAAGTTTCAATACAAGGTTTTGCGGGGTTCAAATGGGACTTATCAGAAGTTTTGAAAGAATAAGCTAAGCGAAAGACTTCTCCGAATTTCAAGAAAAAAACTTCTCATAAATTCAAGAACAAACATCCCAAAGTTGACAAGTAAACTTCCCTTACGTTCAGAAGAGAACTTCTCAGAAGTTCTGAAAGAAACTTCCAAAGAATTTAAGAAAATTATCCAAAAAAAAAAAAAATCTGCAGTGAACTTTCCCAAAGTTGGACAAATTTTCCTTAAAGAGAAAAACTTACCAAAAGTTTCTGGAAGGTTAGGTAGGGTTGTTAGATGTGAATTTTCAAGAAAATCAGGAATGACTGCCAAGAAGTCCATGAGGAAACTTTTCAGAATTTTAACAAACAACTTTGCAGAAGATCAGGAGAAAGCGTCCCTGAAATTCAAGAGACGAACTGATGAAGCAGTCTATAGAAAAATCATTCATATAGCCATAATGATATTCATTGCTCATGACACCATATTAAAATATGGTAAACATCATCTTTATAACCGTTCGCATCGTACTATGAGCTAGGACACAAACACAAATTACAGTTCCTTGGTTCACATCTCGCCTTGTTTGAGAGGTTTGATCGGTACGAAAACTTCCCTAATGTGTATCAGTGTGTGATCGACGGCTTTACTTCATTTCCGAAGGAAGACGTGATTCGGCTCTGAAAAATCTCCCGACCTCTCAGTTGGGATTGAACCCAAACCCACTGGGGTGCAAAGTAGTAGTCACGTTTGTCACTAAACAATCGGCACCAGCAGCTTGTGAACTTGATCAATAATAGGCGCCAGATTTTCTTAGGTGTTGATTCGGTTTCGTCGTTCAGTACCTGGGACGATTGTAGTCCCGACTCCACGCACTGTTGAATGACTGATTTCCAAAAGGATTTTGGCTGATAATCCAGTCTTCGTTGAATATTTTGTTTGTATCGGGAGTAGCTGGTTTATGGGCAGGCCCAAAGCAGCAGACTTTCTGGTGAATAAATTTCTTGATATAAGCCAAGATATATGAAAAAGTGGGTGGTGCATGGTCAGCGTCGTCAGGGTCAGGAATAGAATCCCAGTGATGGAAAAACACACTTTCAGGAATACAAACGACTAAAGATAAGGAACGTAGGACATGGTGAAGCGGTAGATATAAACAGAGCGGTGTTCTAGCAATTACTAGATAAATCCAAACTGCTGTTTACTATATTTGATTATAATGTGTTTGATCTGAGAGAGTCTTGCTGAACTATAGCTATCATTAGATGTAAAGCTGCTGATTCGAAAACGGCTCGTTCGTCATCTGGATAGAAAAACCCGTTGTGAAACGGTTTCAACGTAACTATGAACTCATCGGTGCTGAGTTCCCGATTACAAAACAAACAGAGTGTCAATGGGTTCAGTATCACGAATTTCTACTCCTGTTTGAGAAAAATAAGTTTCAGTGTAACAGCGGCAAGTTCGTCTTACACAATACTCACATCATACGAATGGGAAAAGAAAGTATAAAGTATAAACAAAGTTTTACTTGAGTCCTTTTGTTGAACTTATATTTTTATGTCATAAGCCATCTGGCTAGGCATTAATGCATGGTTAGATTTGTTTGATAAGTCTTATCGCAACATAAACATCCCTTATGGGTCGCTCAGAAAATTAAGTTATTTGAAATCAGTTGTTTTGATCATGCAGACTTTTTCTATATGATGGTTAGCTACTTGTACGTGCTATAAAATGGTAGCAACATTCCGCCGATTTGTTAAATTTTTTGTCATTTTTTTTCCAAATGTTCTGCGAGATTTCTGTTTGTGTTTGACATTCCGTATATTAAACTGGAATCTCCTTTTTCAAATGGCAAACTGCGCAGAATGTGAGTTGTTAAATCATAGTCAATCGATCGTTAACGTCTGTTCCGTCAACGTCGGAATATAAGGCGTTCCTGAAGACACGCGCAGACATTAACAATTTGCAGCCCTGGTTTGCAAAGCTGTGGATATCGAAGGAGAAAGTCGTTGAAGATAACCAGTCATAGCAGATTGAACATTTTGAATCTACTATTAGCCTTACTTCATAAAGAAATTCTAATCTTGCTTTGACTCTGGAATTTGTCATGTCATCTACAATTTTTTTCACATCATTCAAGAAAATTGGATGAGTTCTGACCAATGCCTGGTAATGTTGACGAAGGTATTCAATTCAAATCGTTCCATCGGCATCCTCTTCTGAATCTGAAGGCGGGAAAAGCTACTTAAGTTATTAGAAAGCATTGAAAAAAATGGTTTACAGAACCATCACAAGCCATTGTAGTACATTAGCACGATCAGGCGTGCATTATTTTGCCAGTCAAGGTAAGATTCTACCCGTAGGCAAGGGCTGTATGGTAAAATAATGCTTGGTTCAAGTACTATTTCACATGAGATTCGCTCAATTTCAAATACTTGTACTAAATAATTCACAGCAATGAATTATGTCCTCAGTAACATTGAGAGACTCTCTTCGTCAATTTACTCTAAGCGTTCCTACACACTGATAACTATAACTGATACACTTTCCCTAGTATTATTTACACTCAATTCGAAGAACTAATCTCACAACCAACATATTAAACTTTACTAAAATTATCTACAATTTTTCTTCACCTATGTTTACAGAGACGTTGAGGCTGGAGATATTGTGACCGTTGGCGAATGTCGGCCTCTGTCCAAGACGGTGCGCTTCAATGTGCTGAAGGTGAGCAAGCTCGCCGGAGCTAAGAAGAAGTTCAACAAGTTCTAATAAGCTAAGCGAGAGAAAACAGAAAAGAAATACATGGAACGGTATGCAAAAGGTGTGAGGATTGTAATAAAATTCCATAAAATCTACACAACTTGAACGGAAAGCAATCAGTATCGATTTATTTAGTAGGAAAGAAATGGTCCATATTTAAGAAGTACCGGGGTAGGTGCAAATCTTGCATGGTCTAATTGTAGTTCTTCAGTTGAGTTTCGCCTGCGTAAGATTGGCCCTGAGAGCAGGAATGAGAGCTTTCCGGGCGCTCTGGCGCAACAAAGTCAACTTAAATTGCATCAGAACCACCAGATAGGTTGCCATAAATGATATATTCTGAAAGAGATTGAAATTAATTTAGAAATTTGACCTGGTACTCCACATTTACCATCTCTCCCTCTCTTACCGATGTAATCAATCCGCGGTTAATGTTGGCGTACCCATCGAGATTCATGGTAGGTGGATTTTTATCGATGGCTACCAGGAACATTTCCACTTCCTTCTGCGTTGCCTTGTCTACCGCCGTGAGGTTAACATTGAGTAGCCGTTGCTGGAAATTCAGTCCAACCTTGAGTTGCCCAATCATCGACAAAGACGACCGCGTACCGATTCGGTTAAGATATATGGTGTTAATTGAGTTGTAAATCTTCAACACAGGTCACAGACAGGCACACAAACACACGTTGCGCTTCACTTACCCTTTTGGAGGCGTGATGGGCCTCGTTGCAAATGATGAACAGCAGACTCATGCAGTAGAAAACAATGACGAATAAACCGACCTCCTTATAGGTCGCACCATGTTCGATGATTTCGCTCAGGGCTCCATAGGTGGCGATAATTGTGGTGAAGAAAATCACCAAACAATAGATACCGTACATGTTCGAGTACGCTTTTCCTTTTCATTCATTTCCAAGACGATGGTGATGATGTCGATGGCAATGGTAAGGGCCGCGCGGAATGAAAACAAACAAACTAAGATTAACATCAAGGCTCTTGAAGAAGTAAAATTTTTACGATTCTTTCCGTTTTTGATCGACAAAGGTGATAAAGTACCTTCCAAACTAATAACGAGTGATGCAAAGGAGAACAATGTAAATTTTTATCGATCTACACACGAACAATGTTGCCGAAATAAAGTTACCTGTGTTTCACATAAATTGTTTCTACTAATAAGTTTACATAAATAAATACCGACCTAATTGTTGCATCATGTGACTTAGGTCAACCCATAGATGGCGATACTCGGTAAGTTTGTCGGCTGGCCGCTCTGTGGCCAAAATATCCGTTAGCTCCTTGGCGAAGGCCTTGCTCGCTTCTCCAAATGCGGTGCAATTTACAAACCTATGCAATAATAAATAAATAAATAACTAGAGGGTTTGAGCTGTTTAGTGGAATACTTGTAACTATAAATTAGAAGAAAAATTAGTAATCTCCATTTAATTCCAACTACCTTTGCTTATCTTCGACAGATACGCGTATTTCGTCTACAATGTGCAGACTTCTTCAGTGTCTCGTACTAATATCTCGACTGTATTAGTACGAGACACTGAAGAAGTCTGCACATTGTAGACGAAATACACGTATCTGTCGAAGATAAGCAAAGGTAGTTGGAATTAAATGGAGATTACTAATTTTTCTTCTAATTTATAGTAAATAATTAGTATCCTTAGCGGTCTTCGACTAAGTTGTTGGACTAGTAATTTTCTATAAAAATTTCAGAATTAACTTGAACAACGCCATCTAGTGGTCAAATTGAAACCGCAGTTCTCTGATTCGCAGGATACTTGTTTTTTCTTCCAAAATTATGGATTGGATTGGATTTCTTTATTAAAGCTATGTCCATTTAGAAACCGGAATAATAAAATCATCAGTATCTCGGTAATGGATTGACGTGCTAATAAGTTAACACCAAAACAAAGGTAATTCACTGTGCTTTAAGGAAAAAATTTCAATACAAATCATTTCTCTTCGTTCCTAATAAAAATTCGCACTTTCTTCTTTATTCTTCCCATCAAACGCTGCACATCTTCGGAATCAAATTCCTTGGCACATTTGTTCTACATTTTGGTCATCTGAGTCGCGTTCCGAGCCGTTTTTCCACTTTTCTTAAACTTCCGCTTCATTATTTCCCAAAATCTCTCGATGGGCCGGAACTGCGGGCAATTGGGAGGATTTATGTTTTTATCGATGAAATCTAAGTTATTATGGCGGTACCACTGGATGACTTCCCGCCAAATCTGGCCAAAACATCGCGGGACCTTTATGGGCTTTAATGAAAGGTAGTACGCGGTTTTTTGAGGCATTCTTCCTTGGACAGCTTTGAGTCCATAGTCATGAATACTTTGGTCTTTGCTCCGCAGCTGCATATCTCTTGTGAAACCATCAGTTTTTTTTGGCAAATTTGTCCATAAAAGCAAAATTAAACTTCGCAGGAACATCTCCTCGAGCCGTCGCCATGTAGAATTTATGGCCAGGAAGCTGTCCGAAATCCATTTTGACGTAGGTTTCATCGTCGAAGGGCAGGCATCCTTGGTACTTCGTCATAACCTGCTGGTACAATTTCCGAGCTCGAGTTTTGGTGACGAAACTTTGCTACAACATTATGTTTGGTTGCTTACTGGCTCGATAAGAACGATATCCTGCTCGCAAACGAATTCTTCGAACGATACTGCGAGTAGCAGCATGTTTTTGTGCGATTTCATTATTCAAGTTAAAGTAAAAGTAAAAAAAAACCACTTGTAGGTACCTATTGTACAATAGGCAACCAAATTATGCAATCTGGTCGCACTATTTGATGTCGAGAAATATACACCAATAATCTAGATGCCCTGGCAAACGTTGTCCCGCCTGAATGTCCTGGAAGACCAATTTACATTATGACATAATGTTAACTTAACTTAATCTAAATTAACGTTGTATAGTCCATAAAGTTATTGTTACGATTGTAGACCTTAAGATTTGAAGGACAGTTTGAATGACCTAAAACTAACAATTAATTGAATATGTTTGAATATTTATCGTAGCTTTTTATAGCCCAAAAGGCTACGGTTAACTACCGTATATCTTAAGTTCTGAACTCAAGGTCAGTTTTTATAAACCTGAACATCCCGAGATAATTTGATAGTGATTTGGTGAGCTTACAGTAGCTTCATTGAATGTGTTTGAATGCATATTGTAACTTTTCATAGATTATAAAGCTAACTTTACGACTATAGATCCTAAATTCTGAACTAAAGGGCAGTATTGATGACCTAGAATATCTCAAGATATCTCATTATTTGATGACCTTTAAAAAATTCACTTCAGTTCAAAAAGCAGTATATTTTAATCTACAATTCAAAACTTAAAATCTACAGCTGGATGTAGATTTTACGTTTTGAATTCCAGAAAGTTTGGATAACCTAGAACATCCGAAGATTATCTCATAATGTCTGTTTTTCTTCCAAAATATTCAATGAATATGTTTCAATACACGTCGAAGCTTTGCAAAAACCCAGAAAGCTTTTGTTACAACTGTAGCGGGTCCTATGTTCTGATCTAAAAGATAGTTTGAATGACCTGGGACATGTCATACTGCTTCATAATGTGTTTGTCTTGAAGAATATTAATTGAATATGTTTGAATATTTTTTGTAACTTTGTATTGCCTCATATTTACTGTTATAATTGTAAATCTTAAGTTCTGAATGCCAAGACAGTTTGGATGACCTTGACCATCCCAAGATTATCTTATTGTGTATTTTTAAGTTCGAAAATATTCACTGAATGCACTTTGTGTAGCCCAAAAAACTATTGTTACTATCGAAGATTTCAAGTTCTGAACTCCAGGACGGATTGGATTACCTAGACGATCTCAAAGTTATAAAATAATGACTGTTGACCTTCCTAAAGGTTCATTGAATATGTTTGAAAACAGATGGTCACCATATAAAGCTAAAAAAACTATTGCTATAACTGTAGATTTTATGTTTTGAACATAAGGACAGTTTGGTGTACCTAGAATATTCCTAGGTTGTTGCATTATGTATTCTGGCCTACCACGCTATTCAATAATTATTGTTAAATACGTATTTGCACACTCTAAACACCTACTGTTACAACTATAGATCATATGATATGAACTCAAGGACAGTTTGGATGATCTACATCATCCCCGTTTATCTTATGTTGTTTTTTCACGTTCGAAAATATTTACTGAATATGGTTGAATACGTAGCGTAAGTTTGTATAGTCCAAAAAACTGTAGTTACTACTGTAGATCTTAAGTTCTGAACTCAAGGACAGTTTGGATGAGCTAGAAGATCATAAAGCTATCAAATAATGACGGTTGACCTTCCAAAAGGTTCATTCAATATGTTTGAATACAAATTATATCCTTATATAACCCTAAAAGCTAATGTAGATCTGAACTTTTGAACTCAAGTACATTTTGGAAGACCTAGAACCTATCAAAAAGGTACAAAAATATATAACATTTATCAACGCGAATTTAATAATACGTATGCATTTGATAACATTCTAGAACAGCGCCTTACACTTTTAATAAGGCATTTATTTTTTCTTCCTGAACTTCCTAATATTCAGGATGTTCTAGGTCGCCATCATCCGTTACATGCAGTGAAAGCTCCAATGCACACGTCAATGCACAATATACTGCAAAATGACCACGGATTCCAAGCTTTCAAGAAACGTAAGGTTCACGAAGTTTTGGAACCTTCCAAGCAGAAACGGCTCCAAAGAGCAAGTCAGCTTTTGTCGCGGCACGGTGGGGAAGAATTTATCTTTTCCGAAAAAAAGTTATTCGTCTTTCAACAATCCCACAATGTCCAGAACGACAGATTGTGGGCTCTCTCTTCGAGAAGTGTTCCAGAGAGTGATAGGAATATTCCAAGGTTCCAAAGTGCTGCGTCAGTGATGGTTTGGGGAGGAATTTGCAAGCTAGGCAAATTACCACTGGTTTTCATCGATAAAGGCTTTAAAGTGAATGCCGTATATTATAAAACGGAAGTTTTGGAGAAAGTTGTCAAGCCATATGTACAAGAGGTGTTTGGAGATGATCACTATGTGTTTCAGCAGGACGGAGCGCCATCGCATACTGCAAATCTCGTTCAGGGCTGGTGCCGAGAAAATTTGACCGACTTTTTGGACAAGAATGAATAGCCTCCCAGTTCACCAGATCTGAATCCCTTGGATTATTTCGTATGGTCATACATACTGGCGAAGGTAAATGGCCACAGGGCGTCTAATATGAGCTAATTCAAAACCGTATTCAAACGAATTTGGGACGAAATGCCGATGGAAGTCGTGCGTGCCGCCTGTGACGGTTTCGAAAAACGTCTGGAGCAGGTCAAGATTGTTAAAGGCGGTGTTATTCCAAAACATATTCTGTAGTTGATCAGTATTATATTGCAATCTAATGGGTAAAGTTATCAATTAAATCTGGATTATCGATTTGAAATAAATAGTTTTATTTTGTATGAGAATATATATAGATCAAATAAATGTGTCCAGAATTGCTCAGACATGAACCTTCTTATCAAGTTCTCAAGCATGTTTGTGGCTTGAATAAACGTTATCAGCGAATACGAAGATAGATGTCAGTAAAATGATTTGAACAGAAATTTTAAGACATTCTCGGTTTGTCGGTTTGTTGGTGGAGGTACCACAACACCCTTTTTGCTTCTTGCCAGTCACGTTGTGTAGGATAGGGCGATTTCTGCACCAGGATGATACACGTGCTGACACATCTGGACGAGAGTTCACTGCCACATACAGTAGACCTCCAATCAGACTAAGGAACTGGTTGTTTGGTAATTTGCATTCCTCCTTCGTCTGCTGTAAGTATGCAGTATCTAACGGGATCTTCCAAGGCGTCGCATTTTGTAAATCAAATCGTTCAACTAGCTTTCGTATGTACTGATTTTGACACACCGTGAAACATCCTGACTTCTTTCCGATTTCGATTCCAAGACAATGCTTGATGCATCCAAGATTCGAAATAGTGCGGAGTACTTCGAATATCCGATTTAATTCATCTTCAGCCTGCATGGTCGTCTACGCAGATTAGTACAGGCTGCCTAAAAGTATATTGGTACGCCCCTAACGCGCAGCTAGCACGCCTCTAGTGTTGAGAATAAAAAATCTTTGACATTGGTTTGTTTACACTTCTATAGAAAACAACTGGTGCGAGTTTGATCAAAGTAGTCGATCGCGTTCAAAAATAACGTCAAATGGAACTCGAAAGAAGATAAAATATTGTACATCAACACTTGGAAAATCCGCAGTGATCCGGTTCCAAGCTGGATAAAGGGCTGAAGATGCCGAACAGTTTGTCGACTGCTCAATAGCTACAAGGAAACCCTGAGTGCGAAAAGGAATTAACGAACCTATGAAAAAACTGAAACCCGGGATCGTCAGCAGTAAGGTGTTGACTCGATTTTAAGCAGCTTCCTGGTCAAAATTTCTACTTCGCGACTGGACATGGGGATGTGCCGGGAAGATTCAAGTCCGTGTTTGCTGATAAGTTCGTGATGAAGGCCATGATTTGGTAAGCTATTAGCAGTTGTGGCCTGAAAACGGAACCATTCATCACATTCTAGACGATGACATCCCAAGTCTTCGATGTAGAATGCCTGAAAAAGCGTGTACTACCGTCATCCGCAAGCATAGGGACAAGGCCATCTTTTGCCTGTCTGCTGCCACAACTTCAAGGTGGTTCTGGAGTGGCACGCTGCCATCAAGATGGATTTTGTTCCCAAGCTAATGAATCCTCCAAATTGCCCGGAATTTCGACCAACAGAAAAATACTGGCAATTTCAAACCAGCGATTTCGAAGAAGCGGTGGGGCATTCAGAATATCCAGCAAATTTGAGAAAAAATCCGTTGTCCGTTTCCACTGTGCGGGCGTTGATGGTCTCCATCATTATATATTATTTTAATGATTTCATGCCTTTCCATTGCGACAGGAAAATAGTTTGATATCATGAATATTGGTTCATGGTATATTTTCACAACACATGAAATATACATGAAATCATGACCTGTTCTCTCATTTTGATGAACTACTTATCTCCCGTGTAAGGTAGCAGTGTCTCATCTATCGTGTTTTGTCTTACCTTCCAGTAATTTGCTAATTAATTTTCAAAACTTTTACTTGAAATTTCAATTTATCGAACCAGTCCAATATTTCGCGTGTGCTCCTTTTCTTGAATCACTTTGCAATTCATCCTATTAGAAATCAAAGGATTCACGTGCGGGTTGTACTTAATTCTAACATAAGCAAACATTATAACGATAAGAAACCCATCGATTTTCTCTCTTATCTATTGATTTAGCGTATGATCAGAATAAAATCAATAAGATTAACATGGAACAGTTACCCTACCAACACATTATTCCTTACCACAAGCTGCAGAATCCGTTCAACATTGCCAGTATATGATAGTATGCAAATGTATGGGTCAGCTGGAAGTCTGGCTGCAAGTAATGCTGGGACATAATGATCGCAATACTCAACGACCAGGAAACAACACACAACACCCATGTGATAGGGTACAGTTTTGGGAATTCAATCGGCTTTCCGGTGACCATGAGGTACTTGTACTGGTAATCGGTCCACATGTTCTTGAACTTGGCTACTTCGGACCCGTTTCGCCATGAAGCAACTGGCAGCAGGAAGTGCGGAACTAAGATGCTCATGAAGATGATGTTGTAGATGACCTCATCGAACCGCTTGTCGCTGGTGGAGATGAATCGGTTGATGCGCTCCTTTGCCACTAGCACTACCAGGACGGTTTCGCACGCGTAGATTAAGTACGCCCAAATGAAGGCTTTCGAGCACCAGGTAAACGTAGTTCGCGGCATGTTAACTCCTGTAGGAAGGATGAGGTTTATAATTTATAAATTTAGCAAGGCTGGACCAGGGTTGTTAATAATTAACGTTTAACGGCTGTTTCGTTGGATACATTAAAATTGCAGACGTTAGCTCTGAACTGTTCAAACTTCAGAACTTGAACAATCTTGATCTGATCTCTTTACTCAACGAAATGTAGGTTTTCGCAAAACACAAATACGATGGCAGATTGTGCCATGAAGGAAAGATGTTCCTACATTAATTTCATCACTTTGGAAGGTCCATTAATTATGTGACGCAGTAGGGGGGGAGGGGGGTCGGGTTGGGAAAACGTGACGATCTATACAAAAAAATTTAAAGGTTCATACAAAAAACGTAACAAGGGGGGAGGGGAGTTAAAAAAGTCAATTTTTGCGTGACGTAATTAATGGACGTTCCCTTAGTAATTCATACTACTCGAAATCAAAGGATTGGTGAACGAGTAAGTTGCTTTGTAATGTTTGTATTTGTTTTCAAACATAAGTAAACTGTATTACTAAAATATGCCAAGCCATTGACTCTTCAATATCTTGATTCAGCGTAGAATGAACATTGGAACAGTAAGATTAATATGGGAACAGTTTCCATTTATCTCTTTCAATGAAAATGAAATGCAGTGTGTTCGTGACTTAGGACTTACGTCTCTCATTTTTATTCCTTTATAGGGGCGCCGTTCTAATATTTCTAAAATTGACCGCGTTACGCTCGATTTGAGATTTTTAACGATAATATCTCCTCTTTGACACAAGGAAATTTCGTGGGAAGTATTTCATTCGAACATCTACACTGAATCCCTATTGCTAACTTAATTACTTACGTTGGTTTGAAGTAATTAAAAAGTACTTAAAAGAAAAAAAATGTCTAAACGCACAAAGGCATTGGTCGGTGTACGTTAAATATGGTGTAAAATCTCTTACTAGGGTGGAAACAATGAATGATGTAGAATGACGAATACATTAGAAGGGTGGCCCTTGGTTGAGCTCGGGTTGGTACAAAATTACCTAGTTGACCGATCATTTTCAAACTTTCAGAAAATAAAATATAACCCATAAGTAAGCTGCTGGGGTAATTATTTTATTTAGCTTCAATACCATAACCGTACGCTTAATTACACTCATTAGGTTCTGTACAACATCTGGCTGCAACTTTTTCTGTACGGAAACCAACTCTTTCTTCATGTATTTCTTAGCTTTAACCTCCTTGGGGAGCTTCATAATAGCCCAGTATTTTTCGATGATCCTTAGTTCCGGTGCGTTGGGGGATTCATGTTCTTCGAAGCGAGATCCGGTCAGAAGGTCGTAGGGCTTCTACAGTGGAAGCAGACGCATTTGTTGACACTCCTTGAGGTAGATCTCCCCGTTTACAGTTCCGTTAGTCACGAACGGCGCACTCCGTTTGCCACATTACCAGGTCACTTGCCTAATCATGTATTTCTTTGAAAACTTTGTAGGTTTCTGCGTCCTTACTTCTTCCGTTATATCAAACTTGTTCTAGGTGGTGAAGAACAGTAACCCCCGGAAGCTGCAGGAAGTCCACCTTGACGTAAGCCTTATCATCCATGATGAGACAATGAGGTTGACTTCGTCAGCTTCTGGGTGTACAGCGTTCGGGCCCGTGACTTTCCCACCGTATTTTGCCGTTCGTTACGATTTGTAGCCTTCGGCACTTTGTTCGTATGCAGTCCCTCTCGGCCCTTGACTCTCTGAACGAAAGACTTGGACAGATTCAACTTTTTCTGCCACACCCCTGACCAAAGTACTGAGATTCCGCTTAAACGCTTTCACGACACGCTTGTGACCCTGATCACTAATAGAACATCCATTCTAACCGGGGATAGGTGACACAACAGAACCACCGGTGACCTTTAAAACTCTGATCGACGAAATTCAGCGGCTCGTCAACTTCAAGTCGGACACCACGATACAACCATCATATCCGAAAAATTCGGTCCACAGCATTTTGGAGAAAAAGCCCGACAACCAGTAACGTCCACCGAAAACGGAAAGTAAGTCTATCCCTCGCACTCTCTGTTGGCAGTGTGGACAATGCACTATGTTCGCTACTGTCTATTTTCTGACCATCTATGCAAGGCATGCAACCGCACCGGCCATAAAGAAGGCTACTGTGGCTAGCTGGCTGTGTCAAAAAGCCTTCAAGTGACTCTTCCACTCAACCCCCAGAGATGAAGCAGTTCAAGAAAAAGGCTAGATCCAGACCCAAAGCAATAGGGATTTTCGTGAAAAACATCGCCAATAGCTCGAAAAAACGCAACTATGTGACGATCACCATCAACGACGCGCTATTTTGTTACAAATTGACTCCACAAGCGATATCACGGTAATTTTCAAATCAACTCCAAACAACTGGGACTCCCGAAGCTGACACCATCATCAATTGAAGCACCCAACGCATCCGGTGGACCACTCGCTCTCATCGGCGAATTCCATTTTGAAGGCACCCTCAATAGCATGGTCAAGTGTGGTCAGTGTTCCGTGACGTCTTAACTGGAACTCAACGTGCTCGGAATTGATTGGATTGAAAACCTATGGTCAGTTCCATTAGACACTTTTTGCAGTCAAGTCGCAGTACTACCTGGACCATGTTTCAAGGAAATCACATCGCAGCTCCAAGACAACCATCCGGCAGTTTTCAACAATCCGCTGGGATACTGCACAAAGACAAAAGTAAAGATAGTTTTAAAACCTAACGCCAAACCTGTTTACTGTTCGAAGCGATCAGTTCCATTCAACACCATTTCGCTGGTCGATGACGAATTGACTCGTGTCCAGTCGCTGGGAATCATCACGATCGTCGAAGTACGCAAGCCGAATGGTAAAAATCGTATTTGGAGGACTATTCCACCGGACTCAACGAAGCACTAGAGGCCAATCATTTTCCTATTCCAATCCCGGATGAGATTTTCGCGCAGCTCAACGGAAGTGCCGTCTTCAGCATCATACACAAGGCGTCATTGGACAAGCTACTTCAACGTTTGGAGGAATATGGTTTCCATGTCAAGCTAGAGAAATGCCACTTTTTCCAAATCGAAATCAAGTACTTGTGGCACATTATCGACAGCAAGGGCGTACGGCTCGATCCAGAAAAGCTCCAAGCCATCGCCTCTATTCCGGCACCAACGAACGTTTTGGAGTTGGAAGCTGACGAGTCACAGTATTTCTCGGGCCGACAGCAATGAAGAAGATGATCCACCACAGCCAGATCCAGTGCTAATTCCGGTTCCGACTCCAAGAAGGCTTAAGGGGGGAGATGTCCCATTCCGAGCAATCACAGCAACCACGGACTGCGGTTATGTTAAATAATTGGTAATTTACTGGTATACAATTGATTATAATATTGCAACTTCAGCGGTCAACAGCTTATCAGTTCTTAAATATGTCAAGCCCAACTTGCTTAAAGGGTGTACCGTTTAAAATCCGCACACACTCAAATTGCTCTAACTGTTGATCCATTGGGTAAAATTAATTGAAATTTAGCATAGACATAGTTTAATGTGTGCGTGCGCGAAAAAGGTTCGCAGGAGTTCTTTGAGAACCGCATCTGTCGCATCGTGCCATCGGAAAAAAAAGTTGCGAATCGCAAATTCCACGGTGTCTGGTGGGGATTTTTTTCATTATCGTACAAGTTTGGGCCGAAGGGACTCAGATTGTTACGATACTTTGTCCACGCGTAGGGTCATAGATATATGAACAAAACTAATATGAAAAAATCAGGGCTGCCAGTTTTCATGGAAAACGCCAATTAAAGTTTGCGATTTTCTCGACACTATCGGAACAAAATCATATCTCAAGAATGATTCGTCGTCGAACAGGTTTTTTTTTCCAGCTGAAATTTTCTCAAGATTTTGGAACAAATATAATATTTAAAAAAATCCTACAAAATTTTTCACAGTAAAGAAACATTGCTTGGACATGGATAATTGAACAATTTTGAAAAAAAAATTTTTTTTTTGTTTATTAATTCATAAGTTTACATTGGTGAAATTTTTGCTAAGGTTTTTTTTTGGGTAATGTTCGAAAAACTATGAGCTCGTCACTCGTCTTCATACAAAAATGATAAAGTTCCTAAAACTGTCGTCTTCTTGTTTGCTCGTACGTTTCTCAGATGGTTGCTTGGTTTGTTTCCCACTCGATTGGTGGCCGCTAGGTAGCTCGCTTTTAAAATTAGTTCGTTTTTCAAGGTGCAACTGTAAATCCTTCACGGAGCCGATAGGCATAAACACTCGTCACTTTGGTGAAGGAGGAGAGGAGGAAGATGGAGGGGGGGGGGGGGAGCAATAGGGTGCATGGCAGCATGTGCCCACATATTGGCATAGAATCCCACATCCAATCCAAATTTAATTATATATTGTAGCGATTATACTACTCTTTGTTCAACGCTTTATTTTTTTTTATATGGTTTGTATCTATACTTTAATAAACTCTCAACCTAGCAGCTAAACAAAATTTACAAACCATATACTTACTTTTAAAGCAAACGTTAGATACTTATAAGCAAATTGGAAAACGACACTTTTCGCAATTTTTCATATTTATGTATGAAAACGAGTGACGAGCCCACAGTTTTTCGAGCATAACTCAAAAACAAACAAAAACCATCGCCAAAATTTCACCAATGTACGCTTATGAATTAATAACTAAACAAGATTTTTTTTTTCAAAAGCTTTCATGACTCAGAAAATTGTTTTTCTGGCTTTTCCAAGCAATTTTCCTCCACAGAGGAAAATTATGTAGGCAACCCTGAATTTTTAAATATTGTTTTTTGTTCATATATCCATGAACCGTAGACGCATAGACAAAGTTTCGTAGCAATCTGAGACCCTTCGGCCCAAACCTGTACGATAATAAAAAAAAACATTGTATGAAAACGAGTGACAGGCTCAGAGCAGGGATAAGGTGCGACTCAAATCTCTTTGAGTGCAGCACGTGCTGCTACGAGACAGCACATTAAATTTCAAAGAGACGTGAAAGTGCAGTCTGTACTCCCGTGCACCCTCGTTGTGCCGTGCGCTCAAAGCCGCACATCTCATTTTGAATTTGCTCTCGTCTCTTTGGGTGCTAACGATTGCACTTGCCCTTGACGTCTCTGTGCAAACACAAGTGCAAAAAACAGACACGGCGACATGGGCCGGACTAGTATGTGAATAAGGATTTCAATAAAATTATCCCTCTATGAACCCATACAATGCCTTTTTGTTACCAACATCAAAATTTTTCATTTTGCTACCATTTACCAAAGCATGTGCCAAAGCACAGAGTAAAGCACTGAGTAGAGCACTGAGTAGAGCACCGTGCATTACTCTTTGTCTCGGAAAGAGTAGTGCATGTGCGGCTGTCTGTCTCTCGTGCTGCTACGAAATCTCTCGCACTTTCGTTTTGTGCGCACTTGCCTATTTTGCACTACTCTGTGTTTTTCGACAATCCCTGGCTCAGAGTTGTTCGAGCATTAAAACTCAAAAACATAAAAATAAAACCATCGCCAAAATTTAACCAATGTAAGCTTATGAAATAATAAACAACTAATAAATAGGATTGTTTCTTAAGTTATTATTTTATCTATATTTTTTTAAAAAACATCGCTTTAGTTTGTAGATAAAACATTGTTCTACGATGAATCGTTCTTGATTTATGAATTTTCGAAGTTAGTGATGGTCGGGAAAATCGGAAAATTTCAATTGGCGTTTCCCAGGAAAACTGGTTACCCTGAATTTTTAAGAATTGTTTTTTTTTTCATATATCCATGAACCCTAAGCGTGGACAAAATTTCGTAACTATCTGAGACCCTTCGGCCCAATCTGAACGATAATAAAAAAATCCCCTGGTATCATAAAACGGTTTGAAGAACGTCTGACGGTTGATCGGAAGCAAAGATCCGGAAAAAAGCCGTCAGGTCAACGAGGTCGATCACAAATTTAAACACATTATCACAGCATTTAACACCTACATGCCTGACCCCTCTTTTAGCCCCTCTAGTTTTTGATACAGTATCGGACATTCCAAAATTTTACGTAACTCCGGATATATTCAGGAGAACCGTGGGGTAAGTACCCTTCCCGAAACACTGACCACGATTAAAACGGTACCAAAACATGGCTTGCGACACCTCAAACTTCATGATTTCGCGACACAAGACCATTTGTGGTCATTTTGGAAATATTCGGCCATTGTGGCTACTCCTGGTCGCCTTCCGGGAACCGCGTTCTACCAGGAGAATGGCCAGCTTTTGAACGGTACCAAAACATGGCTTGCGACACCTCAAACATAATGGTTTTGCAAAACAAGACCATTTGAGGTCATTCTGGAAATATTTGGCCATTGTGGCCACTCCTGTCCGCCACCGGGTTCCACCGAACGGTACCAAAACATGGCTTGCGACACCTCATAATTCATAATTTTGCAAAACAAGGCCATTGGTGGCCATTCTGGAAATATTCAGCTATTGTGGCCACCTCTGGTATTCTTCCGGGAACCGGAAAAGTGGCCAAATTATGAACGGCACCAGAACATGGCTTGCGACACCTCAAACTTCATGATTTTGCAAAACAAGGCCATTGGTGGCTATTCTGTAAATATTCAGCTATTGTGGCCACCCCTGGTAACCTTCCGGGAACCGGGTTCCACAGGGAAAGTGGACAGATTTTGAACGGTACCAGAACACGGCTTGCGACACCTCAAACTTTATGATTTTGCAAAACAAGACAAGATTGGTGGTCATTGTAGCCTCTGCGGTAGCTCTCCGGAAACCCGGTTCCACCGGAAAAGTGGCCAAATTATGAACGGTACCTGAACATGGCTTGCGACACCTCAAACTTCATGATTTTGATGAAGTTTGCAGAAGCAGATAATTTCTCATCTCCATGCAAAGCGCTAGGAGTGGACAGTAATTTTATTGCTAGAACGAGTAGACATGAAGAGAAAGTGTATTGATTGTTCCGTATAGGGTAACGGCAGGCTTTGAAATTGAAAAGATACAAGATTAAAAATGAACGGAGGGCATTTGAACGGTAGTAGTATAGGCCAGATTCGGACGGTTTCATCATGGCTTGCAAATCCTGCAAATCTTATTCCGTTGGGGAATGCTATTATATTTAGACGAGCTTTGCAATAAGTTTTGAACTCGAAACGGCCATTTGTAAAACGTCACTTTGAAAGATATTTGAAATTTTGAACATATATAACGGTTTTTGTTGCTAAGCTGTGTGGCGATATCATTTGAATCTTAGTTGTTCTGAATCGGTTTTTTTTGTGACGTCAATTGTAAGTTTATTGGCAATGTTTTTTCGATAATTAAAAATTTGTAGTGATAATATGAGTGATTCTGATTCGGATGCTTCAAGCATCATCGACAGAAACTCGGTCGGTGTGAAAAATGATTTTAGGTAGAAGACGATCTTTTTGATTCTGAACAAATACGGCTACACATGAAATCTCTGAACATGGCACAACAGAATCTGCACCTCTAAAAAATGTAAGTATGTTACATAATAAATTTATCCACAACTATTACTTACAAATATTTTAAGGAAAAATCAAAGATTGTCCAGCTTCATAACAAATTAAAAATTAGCGTAAACATTCTGGATGGTGATACAGGAAGCTATACAAGCAAAAAACACACGAACAGGTATCAATTGGCAATATTTGAAAGCCTAATTGATATTTGCGCTCACTAAAACTTTTGGAGACAAATCCAACCTATCTTGCTGAAGATCACAGCTAAAAACGGAAATGGCTTGCTATCAAAGCAATTAGTATTGGACCATGTCATAAAACGAAATACTGAAAGCGGTATGTTCGAGAAAATATAAGAATATACGTTGACAATTATGACCGCATGTACGGGCCTATAAACTCTCCTGTTACAGTTTGGCGATGTTCGTTTTGCCCCCGTCATCGAGATGCGAAAACAATGATGAGTTGAGTTTCCTGTAACAGACCAATTTGTGATCAACATGATAATCTAAAATCAAAAACTTCCTTTATTTGCAAAGTTTGCTTGTAGATTCAATTTCTTTGTGTATTCTCAAATTAAAAAAAAAAAATATCACCTCTTTGGATGAAAAAACAAAATTTAATGAATTAAACTAAATTCAGTATCTATGATCATCCCCAACGCTTAACGATAAATCCAATATAACGCTGACAGGTGTGACCACGATGGCCGAATATTTCCAGAACGACCAACAGAACGGTTGCAAAATCATGAAGTTTGAGGTGTCGCAAGCCATGTTTTGGTACCGTTCAAAATCTGGCCATTTTCCCGCTAGAACCCGGTTCCCGGAAGGCGACCAGGAGTAGCCACATTGGCCGAATATTTCCAAAATGACCACAAATGGTCTTGTTTCGCGAAATCATGAAGTTTGAGGTGTCGCAAGCCATATTCTGATACCGTTCTAAATCTGGCCACTCTCCTGGGGAAAGCCGGGGCAACCAGTAGTGGCCACAATGGCCGAATATTTCCAGAATGGCCACCGATGGTATTTTTTTGCAAAATCATGAAGTTTGAGGTGTCGCAAGCCATGTTTTGGTACCGTTTTGATCCTGGTGTTTCGGTAAGGGTACTTACCCCACGGTTCCCTTGAATATATCCGGAACTACGTAAATTGTTGAACGTACTAATTCAACTTTATCTCGATCATGTACTACCTTGTTGGATTGCATGTATTCGAACGACTTAGAACAAGTCAACGATATCAAGAATCATGCAGGAAACACGCTTGACCTTGTTCTTGCTAATGATTCGTTTGGGAGACAATTTGAGCTCGAAGAAGCTGTCAACCACTAATTTCCGTTGATCCGCCTCATCCTCCCTATATTTTGATCGTTCAAAGCGATATTGACACATGTAGTGCCAACAGCAGATATGATCTTGCTGCCTTTGACTTCAAAAATGCTAACTATGATGTCATGAGCCAACGATTGATGAAATCGATTGGTTTACTGTCTGTATCTGCACTGAGGTCGATGATTGTGCCTCTACAACGTCCGCCGTTGAAACCTCCATGGTCGAGTCGTGAATTTCGAGCTTGTAAAACGGAACGAAATACCGCTCGTCGAACGTACCATTCTCATCGATCATCTCTAAACAAGTTCTCCTATAAACGCTGTAGCCAACGATATAAACGACTAAACAACTGGCTCTATCGACGTTACGCAAAGAAAAAGCTGAGCGTGATATGAAGCGAAAACCTAAACGATTTTGGAACTTTGTAAACTCAAGCGTAAAGATAGCGGATTGCCTTCTGTAATGCACTTGGACCATCGCTCGGCGAATACACAGGAAGAAAAATCCTCCTTGCTGGCTGAATTTTTTCAATCAGTCTTCGAGGACCCGCGAGAAGACTGCAATACTTCAGATGCGCTGAGGCACGTACCGCGTGATGTCATTGATGCTGATACATTCACTGTATCTGTAGACAATTTGACCAAGGCACTGTCTAAACTGAAAACGTCGTACCAACCTGGACCGGATGGAGTTCGCTGCCTGTGTTCTGAAAAAATGCTCTGCGAGTCTGATTGTTCCTCTACTGTACATCTTCAACTTGTCAATGCAGCAATGCATTTTTCCAACTCTCTGGAAGGCTTCTTTCATGTTCCCGGTTCATAAAAAAGATGCGAAGAATAATGTAAGGCACTACCGAGGGATTACGTCCTTATGCGCGTGTTCTAAATTACTGGAAATAGTTGTATCTAACTACATGTGTTCTCGTGTGAAACAATACATCAGCCCTAAGCAGCATGGATTCTTTCCTGGACGAAGCGTAACAACTAATCTCGTGGAATTTTCATCGTTATGTATACAAAACGTTGGACGTGGGATGCAGATTGATGCCGTTTACACCGATTTGAAAGCAGCATTTGATCGAGTTAGTCACGCGATTCTATTAGCGAAACTTGAAAAGCTCTGGAGCTTCCGCTCAGCTCGTTGCATGGCTTAGGTCTTACCTGTGTGGTAGAAAACTGGCAGTTAAAATTGGCTCTGCTGTCTCTGACTGGTTCACTAACGACTCTGGCGTCCCACAGGGAAGCAACTTGGGTCCGTTGCTATTCTCGCTTTTCTTCAATGATGTCGCCTTGCACCTTGGTGAAGATTTCTGCATACTATATGCCGATGATATGAAAATATATACATGATTGTTGAAAATGTTTCGGACTGTATCGGATTGCAAAATCTTCTTAATCGGCTAAGCGCCTGGTGTCGTGCAAATAGGATGACGCTCAGTGTCCCGAAATGTTCAGTAATTGGTTTTTCAACGAAAAAAACGACCTCTCATTTACGAATATGTTATTGGCGATGAAACACTTGCACGGGTGGATTCTGTACGGGATCTCGGAGTCATTTTGGACAAGGAGCTTACATTCAAGGAACACTACGAGGAAACCATCAGAAAGCGTGTCGTCAACTAGGTTTCGTATCAAAGATTATTAAAGAGTTCTGTGATCCGTATGCGCTGAAATCGCTGTATGTTTCATTGGTTCGTCCCATCTTGGAAACTTGGTCATCTGCCGTGTGGGACCCTTACCATATAACAGTAGTCGACCGAATTGAAGCTCTACAACGGAAGTTCATTAGATTCGCCTTGCGCTTCCTTCCCTGGCATGACCCACTGAATCTGCCACCGTACGAAACCAGATGCTAGCTGCTGGGCTTGAATTCATTGGAACACCGTAGTAAAACTGCTGAAGCTGTGTTCGTCTTCAAAATGTTGGCTGGTGAATTTGACGCTCCGCATCTACTGGCTATGTTGGACGTAAACGTACATGGGTACACACTTCGTTCTAGTGATTTTTTTTCGCTTGCCTCGACGCTACTACGAGTATTCGGTCAATGATGAACGTGTTTAAACATCGGTATCCTGACTTTGATTTTAATATTAGTGTAGACGTGTTTAGAACTAGAATATAGATTCATTAAGACTATCAAATATTGTCAGATGAATAAAATAAATAAATAAATAAATAAAAATTTCGGAATGTCCGATACTGTATACAAAAACTAGGACAAATTTGTGATCGTTTGCAAGAGGTTGCATTCAATTTGGTATATATTTGGCAGAATTACAGGCAACTGAAAATCCAGATTTTTGCTAAAAGAGGGGTCAGGCATGTAGGTGTTAAACGGTAACCGAACGCCTCAGTTCGAGAAGTGGCAATAAGTTCCATGTGAGCAAGACTTTCGTGCAGAATACCAAAACTCGAGCTGGACTACGTACGTTTAAGGTTCAGAAGTTCCCAAACCGAGACAAGAAACAGAATACGGTCGCAAAAAGCCACACTGCTGCGCGATGGATGACGAGACTTATTTATTAGTTAATTTATTCCATTAAAAAAAACTGCTGCGTCGAGTTACAAGTATGAGACACTGAAGAAGTCTGCACATTGTAGACGAAATACGCGTATCTGTCGAATATAAGCAAGTAGTTGGAATTAAATGGAGAATACTATTTTTTCTTCTAATTTCTAGTTACAGGTATTCCAATAAACAGCTCAAACCCTCTAGGATGCTGCAATAAATGATTTTGTGTTCCAATTTCTGTGTCGCGTTTCATCAAATTTTGTGAAACTCCATTTCATGTTGTGTTTGGTTTAAGCAGATCAAACATTAACTTTTCGCGAATGTTTTGCTAGTTTTTCAAAAATACCTATTCGCCTATACCAATATTGTATCGCATTGCATCGAAAAAAAAAAATCCTTAGCTTAGCTCCTAAAATTACACTCATTCATAAGATCTAAAAAAAGATAAAGCTTCTGACTTATTTTCAATAGTGTTCCTATACACATTCCAGAGAAAAAATAGATTCAAGAAAGGACAGATTTTGCGAAAACCGTCAACAGTTTCGATTAGCCCAAGCCGGAGATCAAGATTGTCCACCAGGTTTTTGAAAGAATAAACATACTGACCTTTAGGACTTCGCATAATCGGCATAACTCCCATTATCTGAAACAACACTAAGAGGCTTTTCGTGGTGTGATAGAAGGAGTCGTGTTTGTCCAAAAGGTCGACATCGGCATGGAATTCGAGTTTTCTTATGTACATGTGAGTCGGTGATGCATCATCTGGAATAGAAAATTTGTCCAATTTTCTTCTTGTAGTATATAAGCCTTATATAAAACCACAGAGAACAGACATCCAAGCTGGAGTGCCCACCGTGAGTAAACTTCTGTAACTGAAATTTTAAAATTACAGCTCGTTTCCGTTAGTTTTGGTGAATCGTATGTTGATGGCGCCACTTGCCCACCTTGAGATTTGATAGCCTGTCAATTTTAGTTTGGTGAAAACTAGACTAGGCGGCGTTGTTTTTCCAACGGTTTGCTTTTAAAGGTTTACACAGTAAATTGGGGAAAAAATGTTCGAGCCTGGATGTCTGTTCTCTGTGATAAAACTATGAATTGTAATACCAGCAAATATGTAATGGCATGAATTTTTCATTAATACATACACTGCAAGCAACGTTTTGATTGTGAGTAATATATCTTTATTTATTTTTCCCCCTTATAAATTTTGAGGGCACATAGATGATTGAAATTTATACACAGTACCTTTTTGCAATTGCTGCATCTGCTCTTTGATGCGGCGATTATCTTCCAACTGTTGGCGTTGGTTCGGATTCAAAATCTGCTGCCGGATCCGGTACTGCGAATCTTCCATCTGGGTGTGAATCATTTTGGTGCTTAGTTTTTCTAACCGCGTATCGACACCCGCGTCTAGTCACGTGTTTCGTATTTACAGAAAACCCGATTAACTTTAACGATTTTTATTCCGCGATTCCCAAGTCTGTGGAGATTAATTCAAACTATAATATAAATGGCCTATTTGGCCAATCATTCTGGCGGGAGCTATCTACTAGTGGGGAATTTATTTTCTGTGTTGCCACTTTGTTTCACGCACACGAGAAGTTTTCGCTTATTTTTATAGTACCAGTTCCAATTACTTCCAGAATTTGTATATTTCTTCTACCCACTGCTGTGGGTTATTGTTGTGCAATCAATTTGCCAGCCTTTGTGGTTTGCAATTCCTCGGGGTGGCATGCTACTGTATGGCCGGACACTGGTGAATATGAATTGTGTTGGCGCTTCTCGAATATGACTTTATAGTATAGCTGAGCCGGAGCAGGCTCGTTAAAAACTTATGAACTAACATTGTTTTTTGTTTGTTCTTGATTCAAAATTAATTCGCTTCGGTTTATCTATTATTGATGGGCGACTATAACATTGTGGGGGAAGAGATCTACGACATATGAGTGACTAGTGATGGGATGGAAATGGAATTAATTTATGATGGCAGTTTTATCTTTAGCGTTGTTGGCTTTGGCGAAATGTTATTCCTCTGGCACTCTGACGGTCATTAGGTCACTTGAACGCAATTTGTGTTCGAATAGATGATTGTATTACCTACGGCGTGTGACATTGTTTTGTGATTGGTTTTTGGCTTATGACGTGCCTAACAATTGATTTTGTTTGATGAGTCTTGGTAGTTTCAGTCGAGATACGAACTGCTGAATTTCGTAAAAAAACGTGCTCGGATTAAAATAAAGGGTGTTCACGGTAAAGTTGCATCACTTAGATTTACTCACCAAAAATTATCCCTGTATCGATTGAAAAAAAAAATCTAAGCTGGTTATGTATATTTATATCACTGTTTTCCAAATCCAAATGCTCGTACTTTCTTCTTAATTCCACCCTTCTGATTCTGTACAACGCCTTAATGAACGTTTTTCTCTGCTATCAACAATGATTTCAACATTTCATGTTTCGTAGAGATAACCTACGGATACTTCATTATAGCCCAGCATGTTTCGATCTTCAGGTGCTGCTCGGGTGTGTTTGGAGGAATTAGATCATTCGTCGCACCATTCGTCTTATAAGGAGTGTATCGAAAATAAGCTATCCACAAACTTTCTTTCAAATTATGTTGAATACCGATATTTTATTCATACAAAAAATTGATCCTTTATTGTACGAGGTTAAACTTGAACATAATGAAGACCGGATGAAATTTAAGTTATTCCTTCACGAATTTTCGAACTTTGGATCGAATGCTCTTCATCAAGTTCCGGACAAGTGTTGCATCGCATTTTTTGGACGCTTGAGCCCAAATTTTTTTGAACTCCTGCATTTTCCCAGCTGCCTTACCAGTCTTCTTGAAGACCCTCTTCACGATTGCCCAGTAACGTTCGATGGGTCGAAGCTGAGGGCAATTTGGTGGATTGATATTTTTCTCAACGAAATCTATACCCTTTTCCGCAAGCCAATTGAGAGTGGTTTTGGCATAGTGAGCCGACGCTAAATCCGGCCAAAACAGTGGAGGTGTACTATCCTTCTTATATGAAGGCAACAATCTCTTCTGGAGACACTCAGATCGATAGATTTCCGTATTTATAGTTCCGGTAGTGTAAAAAAATGGTTGACTTCAAACCACAGGAGCATATTGCTTGCCATACCAGTACCTTTCGACCGAATTTCTCCACTTGAATCGACCTGTCCGCATCGCTCACATCCTCCCCAACGACGGCAGTAAAGTATTGTGGACCTGGAAGGGTTTTTGAGTCCTCCTTTACTTTCATCGTCCTTCAAAACGCATGCATCCCGACGCTGCAAAAGACGCGAATACAATTTCCGGGCCCTTGTTGCTGCTCGCTTCTTCTGTTCTGCACTTTGTTTCGAGATTTTCTGCTTCTTGTAGGTCTTCAGGTGGTTTCGCCTCTTGATACGCTGGATCATTCCGACACTCGTTCCTGCTTCTTTGGCCAAATCACGTATTGACATTGATTTGTTCTTCATGATTAGAGATACCACTTTCTGCTCCAGTTTCGGGTTGGAAGAACCGGGTTTTCTGCCTCTTCCTGGTAGCTCATCCAATGAATAGTGTTCCCCAAACTTCTTAATGATGGTTTTAACACTCGCATGATGAATTCCAAACCGCTTCGCCAATTTTCGCATAGTAATACCCTTCTCACTTAGCCATGTGTCCAGAACCTTAATTTTCACTTCCTTTTCAATACGCGACATTTTGAAAACGCAGAATTTGAACCGCACAAACAAGTAAACAAAAGAAAGCTGACAGTCAAACGCACAGCATGCAGTGTTCAGAGCTTAAAAAACCTTCACAAATACATGCGTACAACGCAAATGTATGTGGATAGCTTATATTCGATACACCCCTTATCACTGCATAACGTTATTGGAGTAGTGACAAGAGGCTAGATGCGGACAGTAAATCGTAGGAACGCTGTGTGATTTGAAAATCGGAAGTAGTAGTTTTTCAGGAATTCATTCATGTAGACATGGCTATTTAGGGTTGCCAAATCGTAAATTTCGTGGGGAACTTCGACACTTGCCGTTACCTGAATGACTCTGGAGCATCGAATTAGTGTTTGCAGTTACATACTGGTTTCCCGGCTTCAAGTCCGGCTGAGAGGTTGACCTGACCGAACGGGGAAAAAGTACATGAGCAAGATCGACATTGTTATGCGGAACCGCCAGTCGAGCACAGCCGTATCAGAGCAACCGGCAATCACCCTGAAGGTGCAAAAATATATCCGATGAAGGGCGATTTCGGGATCACAATCCCCGGAATACACGGACGAACAAACCAAAACTGTGAGACCCCGGTGCCGCCGGATGATCCCGCAGCACGGTGGGAAGTCTTTCATTCTGGACGCCGAAAGCTACAACCCCCTGTTCGTATTCCAGATGCTCGGAAACGACTATTTCTACACTAAGGACAAAACTACAACTCTTCGGAAGGTTAAGTACAAATTCAAGCATAAGTTCGAAAAAAGGGATGCTATACGTCGCAATTTCCGATAAGGGCATTTCAACCAGCAAGTTTACCCAATAGATCTCCTCCCATTTCTCTAGAAACATCACTTGGATGGAGACTACGTGTCAAGGCATCACCACACTACGCGAAGAAGACGCTAACGTTCCTGAACTTTCGTTCCTGAAAGGCACGTTGCAAAGCAATCATTCCAGAGCTCGTCCTGTACACGGTTCCCCTGTATGGAGCTCTAAAGAGGGAGGTGTTTCGTAAGATACGGCTACAAGCCTGGAGTGAAATATCGGCGAGCAGCGAAGGGCAGTCTATTCGATCAGACAGCATATCCGCGACGATAAGTGCCTTAGTGGCTTCACGATGAATTTTAAGAGTGTCCAAATGAATCATGAGGCAGCAACTCTCGTAGCTCGGAAAGGGGTCCCTCCAAGGTAGTCTACGAAGAGTGTATCGGATAAAACGTCGTTGAATTGACTCAATACGTTCAACACCATTTGGGAAAGGAGGGTTTCAAACCGGGAAGGCATTTTCCAAGGTGAACCTCACCAACGAACAGTACAGCGACTTAAGGTAGTACAAGTCTCGAAATTCTTTAGCTACACGAAAAATTAAGCCGAGATTTCGGGAAGTTTTCGTTATGATATGATCAGTGAGGTTTGTACGTGAGTTTATCGTCGAGTATCACACGAAGGTCCTTTACTTGGTTGTCTCTTTGCAGAGGAGTTCCAACCAAGGAATAACCGAAGATAATAGGAGACTTCTTCCTGGAAAAATTGCCAACGGTACACTTTCCCAGATTTAAGAGCACACAGTTAATTTTGCACTACCTTTGTACTGTCTCTAAATCTTCTTGCAACTGTAAAGCGTCTTGTAGCGAATACACGCGAGGGCAGATTTATTTTAAGGTCGTCAGTAAAGCTTAGCCGATGATATTTCAGCAACAAATTGACATCGTTGAAATACAAAAGACAGCCTTAGGGAATGTCGGACCAGGCGGGGAACGAAAAGGACAACTCATCGCCAATTTTAACCTTGAGAATTCTGCCACAAAGATACGTTTTGAACCAGTGAAGCAAAGAGGCACCAAAGCCATTTTTTCCCAGTTTTGCCACAGCGATGTCATGGTTGATTCTGTCGAAGGCAGCAGATAGGTCCATGTACACAACGTCCTTTTGTGAACCAGATGAAATCCCATCCAGGAAGTGATTGATAGAAGGTTTATGGTCGTTGAACGCTTCGGCATGAATCCATGTTGATCGTCGCTGATATATGTATTGCTTCACGGTAAAAACTACGGATTCCTAAACGGTCAGTTCAAACAGCTTGGAGGCTGCGCACAAGCTCGAAGTTCCACGGTAGTAATCAGCATTTCTTCTAATTCCCTTTTTGTGCACGGGAAACATGTCCTTTCATAGTGTTGGAAACTTACCGCTCGTCAAAGATGACCGATAGATGCGGCATCATGGTGCAGTCGGTGAAGCAATGCAATGTTTTAGAATCATGGATGGAATACTGTCCGGTCCAGCGCTGGCTTGACGTCTTCAACTTTTTTATGCTGCAGCAACGATATCTGCATCGTCGATAGATAAAGGGACGTTATTCGAAGCAACTTCGATTTGCTGTGGCTGGAGGGCGTCGTTACTAGTGATAATCTAATCTAATCTAATCTCACACTAACGCAGCCAATTCTTGAAGGCATCCTGGAAAATGATGGTTTCTTGAATACATCATTTTTCTTGTCATCGGCCAGGCCAACTGCGTAGTATGTGCCGCAGAGAGGATTCCAAGAAATAGAGCGATTCCAGAAAGATCTAAAATCGCTCTACTACTCTGAATCAAGGGAAGGAAGAAAGCGTGGACCTCCCGTATCAGACGCTTCCATGTAGAGTTAAACAGTGTGGTAATTTGTACTTTACCGTTGGGAGCATAGATGCTAGAAAGATTAGTTTATGCGCCTTTTGCCAGTGGATGAACTTTTGGAATTTGAACCAAAAGCCTGGCAATAATTGCCAAGGTTATAGCGCCTTATCTCGCTCAATGGGGGTAAGTGGACCATGTTGCATGTCTTCCGATTGTAGTCCTTCCATGAAGGAAAAAAAAATTATACAATACTCGGGAATTCCATGGATGATCCAAAATTACATACCATATAAAGAATACTTACAGGATGGTAGGATAAGATTTCAGCATGCTACCTTACCGGGGTCGCGCTGCCTACATTGCCTTGGTGCGACTGCCACCTAATGTACAGTTGACGCGATACAGCGTTTCTCACTCAGCCGCTGGATGCCAGGACAGACGCTGTTAGAGCCGCACCTCCTTGGTGGACAGACGCTCGGCACTCACCTCCTCAATCTAGCTGAAGTCAGAAGGACAACAGTGCCCAGGCTGCACTACCAGCTAAGTACGTAACCCTTAGCTGGCGGTCTGTGTCATCTCTTGACCCGTGGAAGCATGAGATAGGAACTTGTGAGGACCAGAACTTGCGGGGACGCACGCTCCTTTCCAGTTGTCGACCCATCATTTTGCAGGGAGGGCGTCGTTACTAGTGATAACTTAAAAAAGTGTTTCTGTTGTTTAATTTTTTTTTTTAGAAAAAGTGATCAAGTTTAGTGTTAATTTAAATTTTCACAGTTTTCCAATTACAGTCGTTCTACTAATATGCTCGCAAAAGCGTTTTTTTTAAGGTGAACTGATATTGGAGTATTTTGGGTAGAAAATCAGGAAAATAAAGGAGCTCAATTTTTGGGAAAGCAAGTACTGACAATTTAAATCGGATGTATTTTAATGGATGATGAAACTTACATGAAAGTAGACTTTGTACAAAACCCGAGTTAAAAACTTTACCTTGTTGAACGTAAGGGGATGCATCGTGTAAATTCACATGCAGATACATTCGCTCGCAAGTTGATGATTTGGAAAGGTATCTGCAATTGTGGAAGAAAAACTATGAATATTAAAAGTGTACAAAGGGTCTTCAGAACAGAATTATGCCACTAATTGTGTTAAAGAACTTTACCATTCTATTCGAAAAAATTGCAACAGACAAAAATAATCACCAAAAATTCCTTCCAAGTCGGATATTTGTGTTGCCCCTTCAGGGAATAAATGAAGGAAATAAACATATCAGCTATGTTTTTGCAAAGTTGGTTCATTCAACTTCTTCTTCTAGGCTAAATACTCGCAGCTTGGACTTAACGCTACCAATCAAATCCTGTACAAACTTGCGCCCTCTTTCTTACACACTTTCCACGCTTTCTTCAAATCCTTATCGTTTTTGAAGACCTTCCCTGGTTTCCGGAGCTTGCCCTTCATAATCCCTCAGAATTTTCTACTGGGCGAAGTTCTGGCGTGTTTGGTCGATTTGCCTCCTTCGGTACAAAAACAACATCGTTGGTTTGATCCGGCCAAAACAGAGTCACCTTCGTCGGACCGAAGGAAGGACAGCAGGTGCGTTGGGAGGCATTCTTCCTTAGATATTTGGCCGTTGATGGTGCCGGTAGTTATGTACGGTTTGCTGAATTTGCTTGAATTTGCCGGAACTTCATCGGCAAATCCTGGCGAGACTTGCCGATGGAAACCTCCTGGTCGGGGATCTGCTTGGCTTCCGTTTCAATGCACGCCTCGTCGTCCATTACGATGCACTTCGGAAGCACCAACCACTCGCGGTACAGCCTCCTGGCGCGAGATTTTGTCGCCATATTCTGTTTATCGGTTTGGTTAGGCGCTTTCCTTACCTTGAAAAAATGAAGTCCGGCCCGCTTCACTGTCTGCTGGACGAACCAGACGAAAAAATTGACCTTCTTGAGGATGTTCCAAATCGAATAGCACAGATTGCGCTTGAAATAATCCCCTTCCTTGCGTTCACGGAGACGGTCGTATTTGTTTTTTTTACCACTGTCAGCTGTCGATTGTCGATTCCTAACTGTTTCGTAGTCCTCCCGTGGGCCTGGCCTGGATTTTCCACGACCGCTCGCATATTTTTTGTTGTTAACCACTGACAGATTGTGACGAAATGTTTGCAAATGTAAACATTACACTCTGAACAAGCTTTACTCAAAATTTTATTAATTTTACTCATGCAATTAAAAGTTATACACAAAAGAAAGTGTGGCATTTTTTTCGAGTATAATCTTTATAAGCAGTATAATATCAATTTTATTGAGAAAAGTATCTATCCACCAAATTGTCCTGATTTTCGTCCCATTGAACAATTTTGGGCAATTATGAAGCGTAATCAAAGAAATGTTGCGAAACAAACAACTTCTGATCTACAGAAATACTGGAAAAATATGGCAGATTAGGTGCACAGTAATACTGTGAAATAATGGGTGGAATTAAGCATACAGTTCGAAAACCCATCCAAAAAGCTAACAAACACTTTATCTTGTACCTTTTTCTTAAAGTTTAATAAAAAAACCTACACAATGATGACCCTCCAGTTTTTTGTACGTTATTTCCTCTTGGAGAAATCATACATTACATACATACTAGTCGGTAAATTCACGGTATTACCAAGTTGGATTCCGATCTGGTCGAGAGAATCTTTACAATGAGACATTTTCATGACTTCCCTGGGCATAAAGTTTGCATCGAAAGATCTCAATTAATAACTGCGGAAATGCAATTGAAACACCACGTTGAGATCAAGCACAAATTGAATTGTGGCAGTAATAAAAAGTCAGACACAATTTCATCTTCTACTTTTAGCATTTCAAGCTTATTGCTTGCTCTCAACTAAGTGTTCTTAATGCATTTCCACAGTTATTAATCGAGAGCTTTCGATGCCAGGTATCATTTTTGCATTAATATGATTGTGTGGCTAGTACAATCGTACCCTATGCTCAGGGAGTCGAGAAATTTTCCATAACGAAAAATTCCTAGACCAGACCGGGAATCGAACCCAGTCATCTGGTGTTGCTTTGTAGCTGCGTCTTTACGGACTGAGCTAAGAGAGGACCAATTTCATTTTTTTAAATAAATAGATAGATCATGAGATAGATAGACAATGGATAATTGAAACATATTTTCCTGTTCAGGCTCAGCAAAGCCACACCAACATTGAATTGGTTCATTTCTTAGTGATCTAGTATTCCGTGAATAAGTCATCCGTCATCTGAGTAGTTGTTATTCGTTAGTTTTGTATTTCGACATCAACAATATGGACCAGGACCACCAGGAAGATCGTGTCATCTATGAACATAAATGTTCCTTGCAAGGTAAAAGTATTTCTTTTGTAAAAAATAAATAAAACCCATTGTCTTCTCTGTCCAGATGAACCACATTTCCTATTGAGCCGTTTCAAGTCACGTAAAAGTTTGGCCTTCCGGATTCGCCAGTGGTTTCTCATCGATGCCAACCACCCGCAGACAAAGCGGTTTTACCGTTCGAGCTACCTCTATAGGACGGAGCTAAATCGGCATATCAAAAGCGATTATTGGTACATAATCCATCCATTCAGCAAGTTCCGGTTTTTCTGGGATTGTTGGCTGTTGTTCTACATCTATGGAATACTGTTGATAATACCATTGAAGGTTTGTTTTGGCGCTGCCTTGAAAAGTGGTTACTTCATCTACATTACTTCGGCAACTGTGAACGTGTTAGCCAGTTTTGAAGTGTTGTTCAACTGCCTGACTGGATTCTCGAATAATAAGTATTGCAGGAATATTCGGTTGAATCCAACAGAGATCTTCGCTAACTATTTCAAGGGCACGTTTTTGATCGATTTTCTATTTGCCTTCCCCTTGAGTTTATTAGCCAAGGTTTTCTTTCGGGACGATTCGGAAAGGTGGCTATTGACGGCATTCAATGTGACCAATGTTCTGTTGATTCTTAAATTAACATCCGTGAGATTGATTTGGAGCTATTTGATGAACATTTTTGAGGTGATATGGTAATTTGGTGAAACGGTTCAATGGAAAGTACAAAATTATATTTTGCAGCGTTATAAATTGAATATGATATATTATTACGCTATTCGATTGACACTTGTATCTGGATTGTTCGTCCATTGGTGCATTTGCGTGTACAAACTAGGAGTTGTGATGGTCGATAATGTAAGATTATTTGAGTATTGTGAACAACAGAAGATGTTTAATTACCTGTACGAATTTGCAGCCCGAATTTGGAATTGACCCACCGTGGGATGCACATGTCAAATACCTCCGAAGCATGGACAACGGAATGTTTGCTCATTATGGGAAGTGTTTCACAACGGTCTTGTTCTATTTGTTCGTTCTGAGTTTTGGTGAGCTGGGTATACCAAAAACTGTACACGGTAAAATATTGGCATCGATCTGTATAGCAGTGGGAATTTGTTTTCAAACATATTTGTTTCGTAAGTTCACTCAAATGTATCATCGAATTAGGGACATTGCTTTTAAATTTCCCATTTTATTAGTTCAATTTTTCAAACTGATCACAATTATGAGTTCATCCAAAAGAAAGTACGCCGAATCGATCAGTCAACTAAAGGCCTACATGGCAATGAAGCAGTTCCCTCGCGAAATGAAAAATCGATTGATGTATTACTACGAGAAGAAATTTGAAAAATGTTACTTTGCGGAGGATAAGATTATAGAAGCATTTTCAGGTACCTTTCTTAATCTATTTTGATGTTAATCATCTGCACCAATTCTATATAGTTTCCTACATCAACAGAACCCCTGAGAAATCAAATCACCGATCACAGTGCTGTAAGATTCTATGAGAATATTACGATTTTCCGTGATATACCGGGGCATCTGTTACTTCTATTGGCACGCAACATGGAGAAGGAAATTTACTTGCCAAACGATATGGTAAGCTTGCAGTGGAACCATCCTGTTCTGGATTTCCCAAATGAATATTTCTCTTCAATTTCATATCATTCGGTACATTTCCCTATTACAGATAATGAAAGCCGGAACTGTGGGGAGTGCGATGTACTTTATCTACAGTGGCTCGGTTGCTGTTTATACCCAATCAGGCAAGGAGACGGGACACTTGTATGATGGAGACCATTTTGGTGAAATTTCACTGTTTCTCAAGAATAAGGTAGGTTGACATGAAGTAACTAACAGTTGTATGAGTTGTTAGCGAATGTGATTTAAAGCTTCATAATTTTGGTCAATTCTATATGTTTTGGTTGGGTAACATAGTTTGTGGTTTTTTCGTTTGTTTGTTTATTTACGACACTTTAACCATTCGTGTGCATTCGTGTCAGAAAAACGGAGTTTTGACATACAGAGTCGTTGTTGGTTCATAATATCTCATTTCTTCTTCTCTTCTTACTTATTTTTTTCAACTTCTTCTTTCTTTTCTTCACTTCATTTTGTTTCTTATTCTTCGTCAAAATCATCGGTGAATGTGTAGCGACTTCACCATATAAATGCAACTTATATTGTCTTCATAAAATGTGACGGGTCTGGTGGATTCTTGAAGATCATCAAGTATCCCTTGCAGTTACAGGGATTCTGTGACTGTTGCACTGAGTGCAGCGTACTCCGCCTCGCTAGATGAAGTGGTGACAGTGGTCTGCTTTTTACTGCACCAGGTTACCGTGTACCCAAACACTTGGAAAATATATTCGCCAATGGACTGCCGATTTTCAGTGTTGGACGCACCGTCTGTCTTACATCTTATCAATGTAAGACTTGTTCGGTTCCGCTTGAACTGCAATATCAACATGTTCGTACATTGTAAGTAGTAAACGATTCGCTTCAGAGCTGGCAAATTCTCGGTGGATGGCTGTTGTTGGAACCTGCTCAGGTAACCAACGGGATAGCAAATGTCTGGTCGAATGCTCAGCATCACGTACATGTGTGAACCGAGTAATTCCCGGTACGGTTGGTTAATATTCGCTCCTTCTCGTTTTAGAACCAGGCCTTTCTCCATCGGGGTTCGCGCTGAATTGCATTCGGATATTCCAAAACGGGTTATCAAAATATCGATGCTTGCATCTTAAGATAACTGCAGCCGTCCATGCGGTTGAAGTCGATCCTTTTTTCTAAAAAGTATCAAAGCTCGCCACAGTCGGAGATATCGAACATCGAAGCTAAATTCTTCTTCAACTTGATGATCGCAGCCAGATTGCGGCCTGCCACCATTATATAGTTCACGTGTATGATGAGCACAAGCTCGTTTCCATCTTCTAGCTTCGTGTTCAAGCAGTAGTCGTGTCGTGGCCTTTTGAAACTCATTTTGAGAATTGCATCGTAAAACCGGTCGTTCCAGCGCCTTGGAAACTGCTTCATTTCAGCAATCGGCAGACTTGGTCAGGTTTCACTGACACGCCATCCGGGACTTCCATAAAGATGGTTTCCTTCAAGTTGCCTTGAAGACAGGCTGTGTACATATCTATTTGATGGAAATAGTATCGCAAGTGCACGCCAACTGCCAAAATGGTTCGAATAGTGGCCAGCCTGCCAACGGGCGCGTAGGTCTCTTTATAATCCTGACCTTCCTTTTGGGGGACCTCTTTGCTACAAGGCGGGCCTTATAGTGAACCGGTTCGCCTTTTTTATCTTCTTTCAGCCAAAAAACTCATTTGGATTTGAGTGACTTAATATTTTTCGGGCAGGCCGCCAGTTCCCAGACTTGATTTTTCTCCAAAGATTCAAATTCGCTCGCAATAGCACGCATCCAATCGTTTCTGTCTTCTCGATGGGTAATCTGACCAAATATATATATCTGGAGTCAAGGAAACACCAGAAATTGCTCCGTTACCAACGAAATAATTTAGTAGCTTACCAGATATCGTGCGCTCCCGTTTGTTGCGCCTCACCGACGTTGGGCCTCCCAACTCGTAGTGTTCTATTTGCGGAGGGAGCGCCGGTGCTCCGGCTCTTTTTTCTATTCATTCGCGTCGTCTGACTTGCCTCCCTGTTCTTGATCCTCTTCTTCCCGCTTCCCGGTTCTTCAACGGTGATTCGTTCGCTGCGTCAGCGTCAAACTCATACGGAAAACAAGCTTCGTCGAACTTCACGTCACGTGAAAAAATATGTTCTGACTATGATGATGTTGTTTTTGAGAAGGAAATAATTTCTCATCACCATGAGACTCTAGGAGAAGACAGCATTTTTTTGCTAGAACAAAGTTGTTAAGAGAAAGTATTGATAGTTCCGTTAGCTCACGGCAGGCTGTGAAAATTGAATAGAAGTAGTTTAATAAATTTCTCATCGTCGTCTATGACTTATAGACCTCGTTTCTCAGATTTCTCACTCGTCGTCTATGACTTATAGACCTCGGAGGGGAAAGGCGAAAAGCGTTGTATGTACTGATCCCCACCATGGATATTAGGTAAAGCAGAAGTCGTATGCCAAAAATAAACCGAAAAAGGAGCGGGAGATAGTTTCTCTCCCATGTAGGGGATTTGGGAGTACAAGTAGACAGTTCGTTAGAACTATTAAAAAAAGCTATCGGTAGTATATGAGCACGATCAAGTGCACAAACTTTTGCCAGTCAAGGTGGTGCATTCGATCATGCCTTGACCTACCCCGCATGGGGATGCTTGGCAAAAGTTTGTGTTTTCTGTTTCGAAATACTTCCTCACAATGCCCTCCGCTCAATTTCAAACTACTTCTATTCAATTTTCACAGCCTGCCGTGAGCTAACGGAACTATCAATACTTTCTCTTAACAACTTTGTTCTAGCAAAAAAATGCTGTCTACTCCTAGAGCCTCATGGTGATGAGAAATTATTTCCTTCTCAAAAACAACATCATCACAGATCGTTACCCCCGCGTATGGGAGAACACAAGGAAAGAACAATATCAAATGTTCTGACTAGTTTGATCCCAAAGCCGATAACCGTTCGGCGCATATCCTACCATGATCATTTCAAAACCTTTGCCTCCAGTTTCTTTCGCTGTTCCGCACGGCAACCGAAAATTCGCAGCTTCTCCAGATTGGGTTTCACTCCTAGCCACAATTCGACGAGTGTCGTCTTGACCGGAAGAGCGGCCGTTGGACTTCGGTTGAGAAGGTAAACACCAGTCAACACATTTGGGAACCCAGAAGCATCGCACGGACCTTTTCGATAAGCGTTCGGTTGAACCGCTCTGCCATCACATTCTGTTGCGGGGTATACGCAACCGTCGTTTCGATCTAGATATCCTTCGTCTTGTACCAGTTTTTCTGTTTTTTTTTAGCCGTATTCTGTATTCTACCATGATCCACCGTGAGCTTAAATTTTTTTCCTGTCGAACGCTGCAGTCACCATAGCCTCATATTCACGAATGACTGTTGTCGTCGATGAAAGATACAAAATCCCCCACAAAGGGATCGATCGTACCACAGGCGTCCGAATGATTCCTTTCCAAGATTCTCGTCGCACGTTGACGAGTTCCGTCTAAGGACTCGCGGCATTGCTTGCCCTGCACACACGGTTCGCGGAGTCCTGTCCTCTCTGGCTTGGAACTGATAACATTCACCATACTGTGTTGCACCATTGTCGAGATTGCTTGATGGTTGAGGTGGCCCAGCCTGCGATGCCACGAATCACTTACATCAGCTTGGCATGAATTCGGATAGGGGTTTTGGGCAGCTTGTACAGACTCCTTTCAGGTATGCCGTTGCAACGATCGTGTCACCCTTCGGAAAATAGTTTGATAACCGCATAACAGCACCGAGATGCCGGCCTTGGCCAGTTTCTTAACCGACATAAAGTTTATCTCGCAGATCTGGTATACATAAAACATCGTTGATCTTCATGGAAACTCCTCTGTTGCTCAATCCTTCGATGATGCCCTTCTTCCGTGCTTCCAAAGTTTGGCCATTCTAGCAACGTTGATAAAACTAAGTCAAGACAATTTGCACATCGTCGAGAACACTGCAGCGTCGGTTATCAAGTGATCGCTCGATCCGGAGTCAAGCTTGAAGACCAGTCGTCCGTCACTGTCATGTCCTCCTGTGTGAACGTCATTGAAACTACCTTGCTTTAGATTAGACTTCCTTCATCTTCAAACGCCCAAGTTGTTCTCGGATCAGGTTCTGCGCCGTTAGCGATTTCTTAGCAAATGAGTTTTCCAATGTCTTTCACATTTGCTTCGCCGTTCGTTTTTCACGGACAACCTTGAATCCTGACTGATTGACTTTGCCTCTTTGCATTTTAGAAGGCATATATCTTACAAGGATTTCACATGTTTTGCTATGTAATAGAATTATTGTTGCTGTCCTGCAGCATACTATCTATAAAAGCCAAAAAGTCGAGAATAACGCTGTTGAAAATTAATTTTTCGTTGGCAGATATAGATGTAACAACTCCGATTCTATGATTCCTAGGGGGTTTGAGCTGCTTAGTGGAATACCTGTAACTAGAAATTAGAAGAAAAATTAGTACTTTCCATTTAATTCTATGATGTATTTTGAACAATGCATGTCACATGTTTTTCGACAAAAATCCAGATGGGACAGTTTTGGGACAAATTGTTAAAAATTTGTTTGTAAAATCTTTGTAGTTTCTTACATTTTTGTCTTCTACTGATTAAATTACAACTATTAATATTGAAAACACCTCGAACGAAACAAAATTGGCGGCTTCGTATCTGTATCTAAACCTTATAGGGCCAAGAACTCCCAACAAATGGCTCTGAGCCGAACACTCCTCGAGCTGTGTCTCAGAATCGACCCGTTTCTGGGTAATCGGAGGAGCTACGCGGACAATAACACTTTATACGAACGTCAACTTACTAATGACCGGTGGCGGTCAAACTTTCTATAGGTCAACCTCCATATCCTTTTCTCGTATCTTTCGTTTCTTCCTTCCGTGTAATCTATGCCCACCCACTGAGCGTGTGTGGACTATTTCCCTCCATTGCTACAGTTGATTTGCCCCACTTCAGCCTACTACTTCCAAACAACATTTGTGGTTTTTCAAATTCAAATCTCCTACTAGCTAATACAAATAATCTTACAATCTTTTTCCCTACTAATCCATTAACCTACTAGAAACCTCACAATTCTAAATGACATCTACACATACACAACAAAAAATTATAATAAATTGTAACAACGGTTACAACTGTGAGAAATAGGCTAAGGGCAGCGTACTTTGTTTCCACCGCCTTCACGGACCACAAGGCTTACATAGCTCGCATAGCTCTATTGGACCTTGGGACACCTGTTGGCAAAGGTATATGGAGACTTCAACCACACATCTTAAACGATCCGGAAGTTCTGGAAAAGAACTCGACAAAATTACCAATCTGAAATAAAATGGTGGATAAGATATGCAAAACCTTAGACAATCTCTTTCTTAAAATATTGTACATCAATCATTCATCGAGACTTCAGGTACACAATGGAGTTATACCGTGGTTTTCTGAATCAGGCATTCTACAATCTCTACGGGAATCCTGACCAACAAGCGACAATTAATAGAATAAATGCTGACCTGCTACAACACCAACGAATGCTTTACTGTAATTTCCGGCAAATAAACGAATCCTTTAGTTCCTGAAGATCTACACATTTTTATGTCGGTCATCTGTATGGTAAAGGTTCTAAAACAACAATAAGCTCCTTGCAAATTGACAAGGGAAATGACGTCCCGAGTCGGAAAGAAATTAGTCGAATAACTCATTCGTACTTTGAACAGCTGTTCGGATTGGTAGAAGGAAGGAAAACTATTCCTCCTACAAACGAGCTCAGAAACGCGATAATGGAACCAATAACAGCAGACGAAATCCTGTTAGCTTTAGAAACGAGTTCTAAACGAAAGCCACCTGGATCTGATGGATTTCCGAAAAAAATCCTTTCAGAAAACATAGAGAATTGTCAGTTACGAGGTCACCCTCATCATCAACGATGCTCTGACAGGCCAAGCAAATCAAGACTACTATAATGGCTGTTACCGGTAGTACTTTTAGGAATCAGGAATGGTAGTAAAACTATATATGAAAGAATTTGTTAAATGTGGCTAAATCAACTGTTACCAACGTATTAAAAGAGTTCGGTGAACGTTTGACAGTCACGAAAGCTGGATCGGGGAGAAATCGAAAGCCGGAGGTCACAACGACGACAAAAAGAGTTGCCCGCTGTTTTGAGTGGAACCCCAACCTCTCCGTCCGAGATGTCGCAAAGAAGCTGGGAGTGACGCCTTCAACAGTGGATAAAGCTAAAAAACGAGCTGGACTGTCGACTTACAAGAAAGTGGTGACTCCAAATCGCGACGATAAATAAAACACGACGGGCAAAAGCACGATCGCGAAAGTTTTACACGATGATGCTGACGAAGTTTAATTGCGTGGTACAGAACGATGAAACTTACGTTAAGACAAACTTTAAACAGCTTCCTGGAGAGGAATTTTACACGGCAACCGGACGGGGAAAGGTGGCAGATATTTTAAAGTACATTAAACTGTCAAAGTTCGCGAAGAAATATCTCGTGTGGCAAGCCATCTGTACCTGTGGCTTGAAGAGCAACGTTTACATTGAAAGTCAACCATGAAAGCTATCTAAGCGAGTGCCTACATAAACGTCTCCTGCCTTTTCTGAAGCGACACAATTGTTCCGTTCTATTTTGGTCGGATTTGGCATCTTGCAATTACAAAAAAAATGCCGTGCAGTGGTATGCTGCCAACAACGTACAAGTGGTGCCCAAGGACAAAAACCCTCCCAACACGCCAGAGCTTCGCCTAATCGAACAATATTGGGCCATCGTCAAGCGGAACCTTAAGAAGATTCAAAAAGCTGTTGTGAACGAGAAACAGTTCAAGGCACACTGGCGTTCTGCGGCGAATACAGTGGACAAGGAGATTGTACAAAATCTTATGGCAGGTGTTAAACGAAAGGGAAACGGCAGTTCCCATATGGTAAAAAGGAAGCTAAGCTGAATATTTCCCCTGTATTCTGCATTGACTTGAAAAAGAAAAGAATTTGACTTATTAATAAAAACTTTGATCGACTCATACACATTAATTTTTGACCATATTTCGATTGGAACACCCTTTAGAAGGCTTGCTTAGCATTCTGGATGTAGTGTACGGAGCAAACATAAAACAGGCTGGTAAAAAGAACTGGAAAAACGTGGTTCAAGGTATCAGGGTAGGACTTCATAATTCAAGAAAACTCAATATTTTACGAAACGGCATCTTATTCAACATTTATATTAGTTCTAAACCTCAAACATTGCTATAACAGCGGGATACGTGAACAAAATCAAAACAGAACTCGGAAAGTTCATATAGCACGGACAATCAATTCAAAGGATTGCTTATTATAGCCTTATTTTTCCAAAAAAAACAAACCAAGGAGGCCAAACATATTAGATGTAAATAGCTTTAGATTGTACTAGACTGTTAATTAATTACAATGTAATATTTTACACAAAAAAAGGGACACTGACTTTAACAAATTGGAACATTAAAAAAAAAGTTTATTTGGCCGATTTTGCTGGAAGATAATTTTTTCTTGGTCCTTTCCTAGTGTCTCCAGTTCTAGCCATAAACTGTTTTTGTTAAGGGCTATAATGAACGTGAATTTTGCCGCCTCATGTTTCAGTAATATCTCTTTTACTTCTTTGACTACGAGTATTATCACTTGAACTCTGACTATTTCCTATCTTCAATATCTTTTGCACACTTCGAATCCCCACAGAGCATGATTGTGATTTCCTCACAATTATACTGATGTAAAAACTGGCTACGATAACTTTCAATAAATAACGGTGAACATACAATTAGAATACTACATTGACAGCAGTGTAATGCATAGATAACATTATTTTTTCCTACTTCCTGAAAGCACGAAGAAAGTTATTTGAATCACAATCACATTAAAAGCAACAGCTAATTTTAGTACCGATTTGCGTTAACCTTAGCTCAGGGAGCACTTCACTGCCGACATCGAACAACTAGGTACATGTCGGTTTGGTTAGCTAACATAACCATTCTTGCTCCTTAATTTAACATTTAGGTTTTTATATGGAAGCTTGCTCAACATGTTCTCACATTTCTGTTTTCAATCCCAACTTCTCTTCCAGCGTTTGGTTAATGTTATCGCAATCGAGTTCACCCAAATATACGTATTGCGGCGAAAAGTGTTTGCCGATTTCATCCGGCCGGAACACGAGCTTCACCAGCGGTTGGAGACGTTGGCCAAGGAGCGGATGCAACAAACATTGCTCGAGGAGGAACAGCACAAAAGCCATCTGCTCATGGTAGATGGAGCTGGAAACGAGTAGAAAAGGGCGTTTTGAGGTGCGATGACAGCCAGCCGGTAGAAATGAGAAGCATCCAGCAGGGAATGAAGTTGTTACCGAGATTGTTCAGTTTGTACACCAACATAAAATGTGAGGAAACGAGGGGGATGTAAGTAAGGATATGAGAGGATGATAATATTAACGAGATTTGTTCAGATAAGCTCCGTTTGTGATACTTTGAGTGAAAGATGGGATGGGAAGCAAGCGATGTGCCAAATTAAGACATTTTCGACACGGCCAAGTGATAATTTTATTGAGCAGATTTGGCGAACGAGATAATATTCATTTTCTTGCTCACTGATAGCGGCCGCATTGGAGCGGAACAAATGAAATTACATGACACTTTTTGCGGTAAGTTAAGCAGGATAAAACGGCACTTTGTCTGAGAAGTTTTGTTATTTATCTTGTGCTTTTTTGTTTTTTTTTGGATAATCATCGTGAAGCGCCATTGAAAGAGGAATCGATTTTATTATTCTTCATCAGTGCGACAACTCGCGAAGGGAGCATTATTATTCATCACCCATTATACCTATTACGAATCGGACGTGATCATTGACCTAGGCAAACTACTTTCGCTCTGTGTTCGTTAGACAGACTGAATCCTTGTATCTAAGTTTCTTAGCCCAGCGGATAGGTGCTTTACATACATATATGTAAACCTTAACTGAGCTGATTCAGAGTTGTTCTTGTCAACAGCACTTGCAACAGGTAGTAGGCTTATCTGGTTTCCTTGGCGCGTCTCTATTTGTAGTCGCGTATCTTCACGCACTTTATTTCCGTTCCTGGTATCTACAGCGTGTGGTTGTTTGTAGTGAGAAGGTATATAAAATAGCAGCAATTCTCACATCGGCCACGTGCGATCTTATTGTTGGGCAATTTGATTTGACATTTAGAACGTGGCGCAAGCCGAGTCTCTCAGACTGATGTTTCCATCAGATGAAATGTTATTCAATAAATTGTGGTTAATAGAGACATTAAATATGCGAATGTTACTTGTTTTGTATACAGAACACATTTATCATTTAATCATGCATTCAAGTAAACTTCAAGAATATAATCATAGCATTTACAGTTACACAATATCGTAGGTGGTGAAGACTAAATCTACTGTTCTGTTAACATCCCGATCCGTTGTCATTCAGTAAGAATCCTTGGGTTATGATTTCGATCACCTTAGATAACAAACATGCAGTCTCCGGTAGACAAAGTCAACTCTAGCCACGTCCTTGCAACAATGCACAGTGGGCAAAAACGGAACCAAAATCCCATTAATTTAGACGGCGCAGTGACCACAGTAAGTGTCCCATTTTGCTCATTTCTCTCCTCATTTTGGATACAAACTAGATTAATTACCCAAAAACTAAATTTGGTGCTACTATATTGAATCCAAATGCACTGTAATTTTGGAGAAAAAGCTGAAGTAATATTACTAGCGCCAATCTTCAGAACCTCATGGTATGTGAGATTTTTCAAGTATGAGGGGAAAATCGGGTAAAATTGGCAAAATGGACCACTTCTTGGCATCCGATCAAAGTGAAATTTGTTCCATTCAGTTCTTCAGCTTTTTCTGCAAAATAATAGTGCATTTGGGTTCAATATAGTAGCACCAAGTTTAGTTTTTGGGTAATAAGTCTAGTTTGCAAGTCCAAAATACTTAAGAGCGATGCAGAGAACTCTACGACCTCTCAAATGTGCCACAGGTAGTGGAGTGTTAATAGGGAGAGGGTTATCCCTGGGATACGCTTGGAAAGCGTTACGGGTGATCGTGCACCAGGGGAGTTCCTGAAAAATAATATTAATAGATTCGAAGGGAACAACAATGAACATTGTGTGATAACAGTCAATATCCAACTGAAAAAAAAACAGTAAAAAATAAATAACGGACGAAGTGACGGTTGCAGCCTCATTGGATAAATGAACTATCTTATATTTAGCATAGCATGCGAAATAATAGGGAATATATTAGAAAAGCAAAGTATGCGAGGTAAAATGACGATTGGACCTGCAAAAAATATAAATGAATAGATGAATAATAAATGTTACCTATAATATAAAATTGAGCTAAACCCTATCCAAAAAATACACAAAACTTCTGCAGCCCTAAGATCGCACCTTTAAGACTTAGGAAATAAACCATGAAAAATTGAAAATCGTTCTATAAAAAATAAGACTCTGGTGAAATCCACTAGAAATAGAAATGATCTATTTTTACCTTGCTATTTCAAATTGATTAATATCGATAGTTAGAGAATTAAAATCTAATCGAACTCCACCAGATTGCTCACAGCAAGTAAACACACTCACTGATGTGTGTAAATATTCAAGATCTAGTACAGATTCTGAGTTTTTTTTCCATCGGCCTATTTCCTCACATGATGACAATCACCGATGCCAGGAAGATGACTTCACCACCTGGACCCTACCTATCGACTCATGAATATGAGCCGGGACCAACGGCCTTACTTCCCTTCCGGAGGAAAACGTGACCAGATTTTTTCGCCTCAGAAAAACCACCGACGTCGACTGGGATTGAACCAAAACCAATGGGGTGTCAAGTAGCAGTCACGCTTACCTAGTGGTGAGCATCGACGCCGGCGGATTCTGAGTTATATCAATTTTAAATTTTGAAGCAATGGCTGCCGTCGAGAATGCTTCAGTGTAAGCCCTTAAAAGGTTCAATTGCTTTCCTTAAACTTGCAAAATCCACAGAATGTAATATTTGTGCACTATCATATGTGCGTATGCGTAATGTTCCATAAATAAATTGGCAACGATCAATAATAGTTTGTATGACAAATCATAATCTTCAAAAAATAACTCATAAGAAAACAACTTTCTGCACTGAACGTTATACAGGGTGCGGCAGAAAATAATGCGAAAATGTTCAAACTTGAGTATTGGGTTAATTTGTATAGCTAGTGACTAGTTTCTGTCGAAAGTGTATTTGTTTATGTTTAATTTCAAGAGCTGAATCCAAACATTCTATTTGTTTTATTGCAAATTCGTCAAAATGTTCACGAAAGAAGTGATCGCCAGTTTGTTGCTCGCCCAGAAGAAGCCAAAAGAGATTGCCAAGGTGGTAGGGTGCCATTTGGTAACAATTTACTGTATAAAAAAGTCCCTGCAGGATAGTTCTAAGCAACGGAAGCCGGGAAGCGGACGTTCGCGCTTTGCACGCACGCCGAACGTGATCAAATCGGTCCGTGTAAAAATTGCTCGCAAACCGGTGCGTTCAATAAGAAAACTTGCAAAGGAGGCCAATATTTCGGAGAAATCCATGCGGAGCATTATTGAAGAAGACCTGCATGCATCTTCCAGAACCAGAGTGAAACGTCACTTGATTACGGACCGGGTCAAGGAACTACAAGTGACTCGTTCCAAGAGATTGCTTTCCTTGTTGAAGAAGGAAAAAATGATAATCCTGTTCTCCGACGAAAAGATTTTCAGCATCGATGCTGTGGCCAACAACCACACGGACCAAATCATTTCACCGCAAAAAATGGAGAATCTTCCGGAAAAAGTGAAATTCAAATTTCAAACCAAGCATCCGGCTGGTGTTATGATGTTTGGCTTGATGGCGTCCAACGGTTTGAAAATGCCGCCTGTTTTCATTGATGCTGGAGTTAAAATCAATACCGAAGTGTATATCGGTATTTTAAAGGACTAAGTGCTTCTCTGGGTGAAGGCCAACTTCTCCGAGGACCAAAACGTTGTCCTACAGCAGGATGAAGCACCGTGTCACACGTCCAATCGAACCCAAGAATGGTTGAACGATAACATGAAGTTTTGGCCGAAGGATTTGTGGCCCCCTAGCAGTCCATATCTTAATCCGTTGGATTATTCGATTTGGGCACACATCACACCCTAGTGTGAAAACCCAGAAGTTAACCATAACACGCACATGGCAGTCAACGTCGGAGGACTACGTCCAAAAGGCATGCTCTGGCTTCCGGCGTCGGCTCGAGGATGTTATTAATAAAATTGGAGGACACAATGTTGATATTATTGCTTGAATTAGTTGAAAATGGGATTTGAAAGAAATAGAACAAATTTTCGCATTATTTTCTGCCGCACCCTGTAGGTATGAAATTTGGTTAAGAGCTCTCCTGCACATAAAGAACTTGAGGTCCAATTTATGACTCGATCAAACTGTTGTTATGATTTACATTATACCGGGAAAACGCTCGTCGGACCTAACTACAAAAACATCCTCAATTTGATGAAGTTAGCAGAAGCAGATAATTTCTCATCTCCATGCGAAGGAGCGGACAGTAATTTTATTGCTAGAATAAATAGACTTGAAGAGAAAGTGTATTGATAGATCCATATAGAGTAACGGCAGGCTTTGAAAATTGAAAGAATACAAGATTGAAAACGAGCGGAGGGCATTTGAACGGTAGTATACGATCAGGCACATAACCCTTTGTCATACTACCCCATGCAGGATAGGCAAGGGGGGAAATCCCCTTGACTGACAAAAGGTTATGCAACCGATCGGGCTCTTATACTACCTATTGCTTGTTTCTAGTTCTAGCGATTTTGTCTGTCTCCCAATACTGCCTAACATGGGTGAGAAATTATCTCCCGCTGTTGGGTTTATTTTTAGCATGCACCGCCTATTTCACACATTTACTCTTCTCGTCGTACTATTACTTATAGATCTCGGAGAGAACGACGGTGAGTGGTGCAAATACTGATCCCCACCAGTATGAATTAATGGATTCCCCCATTATGGGCTTTCTACACTTTTGATTGTTATTTTTTGTATTCTCCCCAGCGCGGAAGTAACGATCTTTGATGAAGTTAGCAGAAGCAGATCCTCCATTTGCCTTATACCGGGCAAATGCTTGAATCAGTCGTTTGCCTGAAATCTTATCTACGCTATGTTAACACTTCGGATGTCGGAAAACATCGCCACCTTAGTTCTTCAATCCTCAATACGGCTCCGCAAAATCTCCGCACTCCTTCTTTAGCAGCAATATTTTATCCGGATACCTGAAAGAACGGAAATGTCACTAAATCTGAGTAGTAACGCATTTAGGGATCAATTATACAATCTTTATGGATCAATTTTTTTTTAAAGTTGCCCAAATGCAAGCATAAGTTATTGATCATACCATATGGTTTGGCAAACAAACCGGATTTACTATGTGTAATTTTTATAAGCTTATGGTTCATTATTCATCGTTTTATGGATCATGGCAATTTATTTACCTAGAATTTCAAATACTTTATGGAACAGGATTAACCACCTGATTTGATTGAATTATCACTAAAGTTGAAAAAAAAAATAATTAAAATAAGCCCTTTCCATATGGTAGCCTTTATTTTTCTAACTTCTTTCAATCAATTGTCTCTATAATTAAATTTGATTGGCAGCTGTGAGCTTGTTAGGTCCAAATTATAAGACGAGCTGGCGCGATAAACGGTAAAAATAGGACATGAAAAAGTTATAAATTAGAAGAAAAATTAGTAATCTCCATTTAATTCCAACTACCTTTGCTTATCTTCGACAGATACGCGTATTTCGTCTACAATGTGCAGACTTCTTCAGTGTCTCGTACTAATAACCAGTCGAGTTATTAGTACGAGACACTGAAGAAGTCTGCACATTGTAGACGAAATACGCGTATCTGTCGAAGATAAGCAAAGGTAGTTGGAATTAAATGGAGATTACTAATTTTTCTTCTAATTTATAGTTACAAGTATTCCACTAAACAGCTCAAACCCTCTAGGATTCATGAAAAAGTTGTAAAAAAACTTTTTTTCCTTTTATGTGTTCATCTTGCAATGGGCAAACTTTTAGACAATTATTTTGCCTATATAAGGAAAAAAATCAAATTTAAAGGAAAGTCAAATTTTAAGATAGCACTGTTTTGCAAATTGCCTTACAATATAAAAATTTTTTTTTTGGTCGTAAGAATTTTTTTTACAATTTTCAAATTTTTTTCAATAAAAGTTCAGAAGATTTTTTTAAAATCTCCAATACATCACTTTTTTGTAAGTCTTGTCCTTTTTGAGCTAGGATGATTTTTAAAAAATCGATCAAAAAACATAAGCTCTTTTGAAATGGTAGTCTAGATCAATGTGGTAAAAACTCAATCTCAATTGAAAAAGTAAGCATATTCAATTGAACCACGAAGGACTTATTTTCAATTGAGAAGTATACTTACACTCAATTGAACTAACTCGCCTACTTCAAGCAGTTGAAAACAACGCCTTCCAATTCATTACGTCAACATGCGGCCTTGCTCTGTGATTTGAATTCATTTGTTGTCAAATTTGTTTGGAAATTATCTTATTGCAAATAGTTTTGAGTTTGGAAACAATGGGTTGACTATGGGGGCCCGTACATTTGTTAGGTAAAGCGTTTCTCAACCCCCGCTTAGAGGCAACTGAGGAATTGCTGTGAGTGGACCATATTTTAGGTAATTTACTGGATTCCTGTGATATGGACGAACCGTTATTTTTAGCGCAAACGTGTCAAAAGTGGTACGTCAATTATTTAAAAGTTACACAGATCATTCATTATTAATGTAGGTTTAGTGTCAGAGCGATACATTTTGAATGTATTTAAAGTAAGCGTTCCTAATTAATTCTTCTAACAGGAAACAAATTCAGCCATTTGAAATAAATTTAGACAGGGTAGGGAACGGCTTAAGCATCCCAAGACCCTATTCCAAGCACGGGGTAAACGTTAACCTACAACGCTCCATGTAGTGAAGCACCATACTGCAAAAAATGAGCGTTGTAGGTTAACGTTTACCCCGTGCTTGGAATAGGGTCTTGGAGTGCTTAAGCCGTTCCCTACCCTATATGATATCAGTTGATTGCTATCAGGTTGCTTGTTTATTTTTTAAATATATTGAGTGAAAGATAAAGAAATAAAGTGCAAAAAATAGTAATTGAGAAGAATCGGTCATCGCCTTTTCTCATGTGTATCATTCCAATTGTTCATGCTAGCAATGACTTTGTTCAACCAACCACGGCTTCTAGCGGGTCCAGCAATTGTCTCAGGCCTTCCCACTGAAAACATGGCTTCTTCACCGGCTGTGCTTGTTCAACTATCAAATCGTGTGCTTTGGCCATGTTTGGGTGACGAACCCGAAAATGTCGGATAAAGTTTCCGACGTCCTTTGAATTTATGTGCATGCGGTATTTCCGTACGCTCGATCTCCGTTTTTCGTCTTCCATTCTGGATGCCACAAGAAGCTCAATCGATTATTTGCCACTGCTTCAATTGAATGACTGTTCTGTTCATTTGACAAATGCTAAACTCAACGATCACTATGACCAGCGGTTCGAATGAATGTGTCTTCATACAATCGAATGGAACAAAGACCGCGAATAGTAACCCGAATGAATGGAACACTCACATAATTCAAATCCATTCAAAAACCACCGATATTGCAAATGAACAGAAGGTTAGCCAGTTTCGATTGATGGTTTGTGTTAGTTCGAATTCAAATGAATGATTTGATAATTTGCAGCACTGGTCTAGATAAATTTAAAAAAAAAACAAAGTATGCGTGAAGTCGCTTGAAAAGACATAGTCTACATACCCACAAAGTTTCATTGGATTATGAGAGGGTGCTGCCAACCACTGGATGACTTGGTGTGAAATTCGTCAATCGTTTTATCGTTTTTCAATCGGCAGAGAATACCATTATCTTGTTTATTTCCTAGATGACATCGACATAATGAGTCAAATTTTAATCTATCATCAATTAATCACGCCAATATATTTGATCTTATGCCATCTACTAAGAGAACGTAAATCCACATGTGAAACGGACTCATGAAGAATTTTACGTGCAATTTATAACACGATATAATCAGCAAAAAGATTAATAGCACAACATCGTAAGACTCGTCACATGTAATTAATGCATAAATGAGTACAATCGGCCCTAATACACTCCCTTGTGATACGCGTACGGCTGTTCTCCGCGAGGTTTGAAACAAAATCATTTAAAGCAGTATGCTGAGTTCTGTTAGAGAAATAGCTTTCAAACTATCTATATGCAGAATCCGAACATCAAAAGCGCTTGATAGTTTCTATCAATAAGGACCGAGAAATCGATTCAAAGCGCGTTTCAGATTCAGCAAAAACGGCAACAATCGTATCTTTGCGGTCTACGTTTTCTTTCTATTTTGCTAACACTAAATTTAACACTGTTTCACAAGAATGATCTTTAAGAAATCCCGAATGTTCTTGCGCGATCAAATTATTACTATTTAGTTACGTTAGTAGCTGACCTTTCAAAACAAATTCTAAAATTTTCTCTAATGTGTGCAACATGTTAATGGGACAAAACTATTCGACTTTCATCGTTCCAGCCACTTTTTGAATGGGAAAAACTTAAGATTCTCTCCAAACTTGTGGCATGTGCCCAGTTTGCAGCGATTCATTAATCAGCACTACTCCAGCATTTTTTTTTTAAAGAAAAGCAAACGGATTTTAGTTCCATTACATTACATTACACAACTTACAACCTTACTTTACTTAAAAAAATAAGAGGCTGGACATTGTAATAGAAATTTTATGTATTGTCTTAAGCTCCTGATCATATAATGGCAATTAAAAGGGAACAGTATTCCACCTCTTTTCAGGATCTCAAATTGAACTCAATACGAAAGTGCAGCCGTTTAAACTTCTGAAGATATGATCATTGTATTATCTACCAATAATGTCGCAGACACTTGTTGGCTCGAAACATATCTGTGGATTCATACACATCGCAACAAAACAAAACACTCCTCCATGGAAACCGATTGTTACTGGTCCATCGCGGGTGGACGAATGCAACAAAATAAACCTCGCAGTATAACTCACCCACCAAGTATCGTACTCACTGTGAATCGCTCTGCTCGCTCGAATACGTACGAGGCGCGTCCTACAGGCTAGGAAAATGCGTTCTCTCCAACTCCGATGCCATCGTATGCGGTGAGTCGTGAGAAGAATCCAATCAACGTCTCTCGTGGGGGTCGCAGCATCGAGCCCGACCGTTGAGTAGCATAGAAGTAACGAAACATGAAAATTAAAAATGCCGAAACATGTTGTACGATGCGGCATATCATATCAGCTGGAGTGATGTGTTGTGTTGTGTTCGCGCGCGCCACTTTGCCACTTCCCGGTTCTGGTTGCAAATATGATTGTTGGAGGCGTTAGTTATGTTTCAAATTTTGTAACGAGCGGTCACGAGTGGAAAACAGGCGTGCGCGTGCTTTCTCGGTTTAGTGTTGATTCATCCGGTGGCGCGTATTTACGATTTCGCGCGCGCGTGTCCTCGTAGGATTAGGAGAGGATGAAGGAAGATTTTTCAATTTAGTGTTTTTGCCTATGCGTGTTGAAGTTGATGATAAGAGGAAGGAAGAGGTTTCACATTGGCAAATATGGCGTTGGAATTCCGTGTGCGTGTGCTATGAATGATTGCCAGAAGTTGATTGAGTGCTTGTTTGACAAGTGTTGTTTAATGGAAAACAACAGTTAGTTGGGTCATGTTACGCAGGCCCCGAATTTGGCACATGTGTTCGTTGAGGAGATCATATAAATGACGTAAATATAAGAGATTTGATGCTCTGTGAATGATAATAGTGAAATGAGTGGTCGTTGACTACGAAACGTGTGAGTGGATTGCTTCTAAACGTTTGTTGATGCACACTAAATGACACTGTAATTAAGTGCTGTTCAGGATCGTAAATGTGGTGTAACCTGTCATCGAGTTTTTATGGGTAAATAAATTAATTTTGATTGAAGTGATTGCATGTTCAGTCAACCTATCCAACAAGCAGTAAGAGAGTTCCGCTTCCGTTTAATATTTGCGTGGTGGGATAAATACATATTCTCCACGATGGGATGGTTGGTGTGTTTTTTTATACGATATTTCTTATTTATAAAATAAAAAGGAGTTAAAATTAATCAAAGAAAAATAAACACATTACATATTATAGTTTTTTTTTGTTAGAAAGAAAATTCGGTATAATATTGTATAATATTAAAGTTGACTCAGGTTTGAATTATTCGGGTTTCTGAGTTTTTGTTTCGATCAAATCAGTCGAGGAACACAAGTTCCTACACATGAAGAAGGTAGTATTTTTTTCCTCTTTTTGGGACATAAACCACTGCGCCCAGTAGTTTGATCTATTCTAGAATATCCCGAATCCTTTGTTCAGTGCATGTTGAGTTACGTCATCACTATTGAGAAATGATTAGACAGATTTGTAGACAATGAATCGACTTCTATTGAAAGTTACCGCTATTTAAACCCTTTGATGAGTGAGAGCATATTTCATAGGTGGGCCCCGTTATAAGTCAAACCCGGATTCATTACAAAGCAATAAACCATGACTCCGATACTGACCATGCAACAAAACCTTAGCCATAATCAATTCAAAGAGAATGAGAATTGACATAAATGAAGAATAACCATGTTTTCCTTATTCCAAGGTCATCGTTGGTGGCTCAATCCGAGTATTGTCACTTTTCTCAATACTATGTAAAATTTTAAAAGGACTAAGATATGTCCCTTTGACTACAAAAAAAAACAAAAATGTTTCCTGGTTTGAATTAATTCGACCTTCGGTTTAGTAGTAGATCTGATACTCCGTAACGCATCACAAAAAAGTGATCTACCAGCGTTACGGGTGGACCAGACTAATAGAACATTCATTAGCATCAAAGATAACATATTGCAAAAAGATACACGACTCATGCGATTCACAAGAGACACGAATAGCGCTGCCTGGTGAGCGAAAATTCAACTAGTACACTGTTAATATGATGCGTGTGAAATGTCAATCTCAACGTCAAACTCAATTGACAGTTACACCTTCTTCATACCTTATATTTGCTCATCTGGATTTATCCAAAATTGAGTAAAGTAAACCAAAATCCTAAAAAATGAAACTACTCAAAATTAGTTAACACTGTGTAAACCCAAATTTGGGTAGACCTATAATTTATTTGGCTTTGAGTTAGTTTTACCCATTATTATAAAATGTTGTTTTTATGGAAATTGGATAAAATCTTGAAAATTAAAAATACCCCAGGCTGCTCTATTCAGGATTTTTCTTTTTTATGCTTTGGAAAAAGAAGTTTGTCATCTCTGTAGTTTCAATATTTTATTTGTGATATGGTTATACATACATGCTCTATAAAGTTCACTTGTAATAAAAGTTGATTAAAATTAAATTACTCGCAGTATCTATTACCTACCAATATTGGGCCGGAGTCTACTACTTGCAGGCTTTATCAGTGCCTTGCACCCAGTGTTAATTTTTTTCCTGTAGTTTTTATCTCTATATTTTGTATTTGTCATAACACTTCGGTTTGACTGTAACTGTAAGAAAACTATGTTCTAGAAACATATTGTATGAAAATTGCATTATTTTATCCAGGGGATTGCGAACTGAGTGACATGCAATGAGTAAAACAAAGAACGAGCTGAAACGAAGGTGTTACTAAACTATTCTGTCTCTGATCTACAATAACACAAATAAAAAGAAACATTGAATTTTCAGCGTTATCTAATCCACATTTCATTTTCCGCAAACTTTGACCACCCGGGTAGCTTGCAGCTCAGCTCCGCCGAGTCTCTACTCACTCTACGGTTCCACGGGTATTATTATTATTATTATTCGTTTTTTTCCCTTCTCAGCTTATAACTGGAAACTTTCACCTTCTCCCGGATGTCCGGGTGCCAAAGGGGTTTAGACTCGGTTGATACATTAGTCAGTTTGGTAGAGTTACATCCTAATTGGTTTGCTTCAGTTGGATTAGTTATGATGATTCAGGAACCACCGGACAATACTTCAGGTTTCAAGAATCATTGCTTTTGAATGCTTTTCAGGTCCTCTCGCAGCTCTAACTCTTCAAAGGAACATATAAGGATACGGGGAACAATTAAGGTCACCGAGTATATTACCGGATCTATACGGCCCTCTTCCAGAAGCATCATCTGTCTCAACTCATCCGCAAAATTGTGGTACTTTGTAATCTTGGTAGAGAACCTCATGCGAGATCTTCTTCCTTTTGTCCTAGATCACAATGTCAGGGCGATTGGCACGAATGAGGACATCCGTTAGGATCTCGCGATCCCAGTACAGTACATCCCCGTACTGCGTTACACCCCAACAAACATCAATCCTGAGTAACTGTTTGTTCAAACAAATTTGGAGAAGTTGTTAAGCGTTTTGTTCTAGAAAGCTGAATAACTTCTCTAAATTTGTTTGAACAAGCGATTATTCGACACTGATGTTTGTTGGGACTTTCTACAGTGGTCTTCTACTTCGTCGTGAAAAATGTACCAACGATAGTTTTTCGTCACAATGACTCGATCTTGGTTGGCTACCATGAAGCATTCAGTCTCTGAGAAGCGATCGAGGTGGCTCCAACCACGCATTTGACGCTACTTTGTCGACAAGCGCTGGTGCCAACTAATGAGGATGCGTCTTTCAGATTCCATTATGTGACTTTCCCCCTGATAGTTTTCAATTTCTCTTTAATTTAAGCCAGATAACGCCTGAATCTGGTCTGTTGTAAGAAAGATCGCAAGCGATTTCGTTGTTTACTCTTGCTTTGTCTTACAAGTGAACGATGGGAAATTTTACGCGTCTAGTAGATCTTGATCGTATATCTTCCTTGGACGGGTTTTGACTACCTGGTTTTGTTAAAGTGAACTGTTGGGATTTTCGCTGGACACTTTGAAAGAAACATTTAACTTTCTGCGTTATCTAGCGTACCCATAGGAAATACTAGATTTGGCATAAATTCATTAATATTGCTTGAATCAGGTCGGTTGTATGGAAGATTGCAAATAATCCCAGGTAACCAATAAGCATTAGCATATGCAGTAAATCAACCCGAAATCTGCATTTAAGATGCTACAAGCATTAAATTAGCATTATATCAGCATCTTGAAGGCTATATGTTGTAACATTGGATTTCAAATGCTATTTAAATGCTTGTAGCCTGTAATAAGCATTTCGAATGCAAAATAGCATTAATGAAGCATTATGATAGATTTGCAGTAAAGCAGCCGTATATTGTGCCAGAAGCGGCATTTATGTTGCATTTAAGGCGACTTAATTGCTTGATAGGCTGCCGTAAAGGCGCTTTAGAGCTGCTTATTGATTACCTGGGATGTTTTATGTTGAATGAAATATTGCAAACAATTACGTTGTTTACGATTGCTTTGGCATGCGTTCAAATGAGAGAAAATTTTACACGTCTATTAAAATTTATTTTATTTCCGTGCGGTGACCGAAAACCTTCTTACATACAGGTTTTTTAACTGTAAATACTGTGCACCGCATGATACTTTTTGGCAAAGTAACGTTCGGAAATCCCAGGTTTTCTTTGAACTGCCCTTATGATCTTCGTTCGTAGTTTTCGGTCATATGCGAACGTCCATTAATTATGTCACGCATAAAGTGACTTTTTATAACCACCCCTTCTTTTCACGTTTTTTTTTGTAAGGCCCTTCACATTTTTTTGTATGGATTGTCACGTTTTCCCAAACCCCCCTCCCCCTTACTGCGTGACATAATTAATGGACCTTCCCTACAGACTTAGATTTTTTTTACAGAAATCTGTAAAGTTTAACCGAATTCTCAACAGCTGAACGTTCGGTAATCCGATTTTACGGATTTCGGTGAAATTTCACAGAGATCTGTAAAAAATTTACTAGATTTCGGTAAAATTTTACCGAAATCCGTAAAATTAGATTACCGAACGTTCAGCTGTTGAGAATTGTATGTATGTATGTATGGTAGCCACCATCCCTTCTAGCCCTTGGCTTGGATGCAGCTCCACACAGATAAAAAGAAACATTGAATATTCTGCGTCATCTAATGCACATAAAGGGAATGCTAGATTTGCCAGGAAATAATGGGGTATTTCATGTAAATTTATGCCAGATAACGCCTGAATCCAGCCTGTTGTATGAAAGATTGCCAATATTGTTGTATGGAATATTGAAAGTTGCAAACAATTTCGTTGTTTACGCCTCCTTTAGCCTCCTTTTTAGGGGATATTAAACGCTTGTTAAAATTAATTATTTTTATCTGTGCACTTAATAGCAAGATCGAATTGAGCCACCGATCTGAATTCTAGGGTTTTTTTTTCATGAGAGCGAATCTACAATTGAGGGATTCTCTCCGGGCTCGCTCTCTTTCATTCATAAACCAATCACCTTTGCGTTTTTCATTCTACTATTTGTAGAGTATGCTAGCCAGCACTGTTGTGTTTCGATCTGTACTAAAGAATGCCTCGTAAGTTTTATAATGGCGCTGTAATGAATGAAAGAGAGCGAGCCCGAAGAGAATCTCTCAACTGTAGATTCGCCCTAATGAAAAAAAACCCTAGAATTCACAATCTCGCTGTATGAAGGGCCAAAAACGGAGGGGTGGACCCGTAAGCAGAGACACTTACAAGAAATTCACGGGAAATTAAGAATCTCCTTCGAACGATATGATCCAACAAATCGAATAACACAATTCGCAATACTCATTAAGCTTTCTACAGGATGGCTTGTTAAGAAGGGCGCGTCACTCTCCCTGAAACTGTTGGAGTAGAACTCGCAGCACCACAATCGAATCTGTAGGATAAGGAATGATACTGTTTGTTCCCTCCTAGACTCAGGCAGTCAATCAAACCATCGTCCAGTTTCAGCTTGAATGATACCCTGGTGCTCCCTCCCAACCCAGTATTTATTATATATATAATCATAATATTCAATTCATGTTGTATGTAATAGAGCAATGAAATATACTAGAATATTTAATTATTATGTCATAGTTGCAATTCGTTATCCTGTCATTTAAAAAAAATATGATGAAATAATTAAAACAGTATTAATAGGCATATGATAATAACATGAAGCTGGTTGCATCTTTACAGCTCAATCAGTGGCAGATGAATGTTACTCTGGAATGTGAAGATCATTTTGCAAATAAATAAAACATTAAACAATTGATTATACATTAAAAATTAAAAAATATGTATGTATTCATAACATATGGATAAACATAAACAGCAGATTTGAAGAGCATTCAATAATTTTATTTATATTCAATGATCTACATTAAAAGAAAAACACCTCAAGATACAATGCAATAAAATATCTGTACTGTCTGGAATCAATTTCCTGTAATCTTGAAGTATTAAATTTCATCAAATTTTTTTTTTTTTTTTAATAAATAATTTTATTATGATTATAAAAATATGCAGTGATGATATGATCAAAATAATACCGATCACGGTAATTCCGATACAGAACCACCATAAGAGGCTACACGCTTGCTTATTTCCTGCACTGAAAATAAAGTTTTATTTATAGGTACTACGAAATCGTTCGTTCAACTCACCAATGTATTATGGGTATGTGTCCCTTAACTCAGCCTATTATGCAATGATCGATTACATGTTTTGTTATAACTCATAAAGTTTTTGAGCTCTAAGCTAGAGTCACCTAGTAAGACACTTGCTAGGCTAACATTACATCCCCTTACCCTATGTCGAATGAACTTGACTCCGCTGTTTTGGACGTTCCTACGAACGGAAAAAAAATCCGTGCCCGGATCCGTGAACTGCAGTCATGAATTCGAGAACAAGCAAAAATACACCGTGAACTGAATCACGTAATCATGAACTAAATCACGTTTTTAGGTAAAAATCCTGAAAACGTGAACTAGTTCACGGTCCGTTTTCATTTTCGTGAACGCTTTTGTTTCTGTGTGTAGACGTGGATATTTTTGAAATACCGCCCTCGATGGTAAATAATGCCACTAACCGGATGGTATTCCGTCTTCAGTGTATTGTCGCACCAATGGAGCTTTTGTGGAGCCGCTCTGCAGGATTTCCTATAAATCTTTTGAGGAATAGAAATTTCCTGCAGTCTGGAAGTAGTCATTGATGGTCACAAGAAAGGAGGCAAACGGGACGTAAAAATCTACCGGGGAATCACTAATCTCTCAACTGCCTCTAAATTGTTTATTATCTCAAACAGCGGTTTCATTCTCGAAATGCTACATCTCTGGCGACCAACATGGCTTCATGTCTGGACGTTCGGTTACCATCAATCTTCTTGATTTTACCACGACCTGTTTTGAGCAATTGCAGAAAGGGGCACAAGTAGACGTCGTCTTTACTGACCTAAAAGCAGCGTTGATACAATCAACCATGAAATGCTGTTAGCGAAGCTATCAAAACTTGGTAGGTCGGAAAGATTGACATCATGGCTGTGCTCGTATTTTACATACAGGTCTCTGCAAGAGGAAATTGATACTAGCACTTCATATTTTGTTACGAACTCCTCAGGTGTTCCACAGGTTAGCAACCTTGAACCGCTGCTGTTTGTTCTATATTTTAACGACGTATTGCTTCTACTTGGAGATGGCTGCAGGCTTGCGTATGTTGATGCCCTAAAGCTGTTTTTAGCATTCTAAAGTAATGTATTACCGCAGCAAGCAGCCGATTGTTTTCGACTGTACCATCAATGGCGTCGTTCTACATAGAACCGACGAGCTCAGCGATTTAGGTGTTCTACTGGATCATACATTATCGTTAAACCTCCACCGATTTGTTGTGATCTCTACGGCTAATCGCCAGCTAAGGTTTGTGTTGGTGAATGTTATCAGCTCAGAAATATCAGAGGAGTTCGACAGCTGGTGAGGCTTTGTGCACAAATTACGTAACGCATGAAGGGGGGAGAGGGGGGTTGAGCAACCGTTACTTATTGTGACATATGGGGAAGGGGGGTTTTAAAATCGTTACGTATCAAAATAACCAATTTGAAATATAAATCAAAAGTGATAACCAATTGAAAATCAATAAAATTTCCTGCGTGCCAAGCTAAGTAACAAGTAGCAAAGGGTTAATTCATACTAGTTAAGAACCATGTTTAAATTTTTTGCGAAAACCCCACTTTCAATGCGTTAAATGAAAGCTTTAAATCATTTTTTTGAAGAAAAAATCAAAACTGAGCCAAAGCTTTGTTTTTATATTATTAATCACGTTTGCCATAACTCGAACACTGCACCAATTATCGCCATAGTTTTAAATTTTGGTTCCTTTGGTGGCCAATCGCATGGATTCCTTATGGGAGTGGCCATAACAAAAACACATTTATGGCTAAATGGAGCAAGAAAGCTGAAATTTTAAGGAAAATGGAAATTTTTCTTTTCATTTCAGACCAAACTGTAAAGCTTCGATTAATGGAGACGTACTATTTAAATGTGATCTTCTGAACGAAAGGTATCTTATGACGATTTGTATCACCAATTGGCGCAATTGTCCATAAACGGTACATCTACATGCCGAGAAATATATTGTTCTGTATAAATTCAAGCAATTGTATAGTTGACTCACGGCAATACATTTTATTGCTTCTAAAAGCGCTGTAAAGAAGGCTTCTCTTGAAAACAAAAAGCACTTATTGTTGAATCAAAAAATAAGATTTTTGGAAACAATACACCTCTGCATTAATTAGACCAAAGCGGTTGAATTGAAAAAAAAAAGTTATTTATAGATATTGGAACCATTCAAATAATAAGGAATTTTGTTAAATTTGTTGTTAATTGTTGAATCTACAAAATTATTTTGTTGAATCAATAATTATTTCTGTGGAAATAATAATTGATTAACAATATTGTTGTTTATCTTTATTTGAGAGACTTTCAGCGGGTGGCTGGTTCGTCTTTGACGCTTTAACAGTATTGGATTCGATAAGAAATTTTGTTTGTGATGATATATCATTGCATTATACTAAAACAATTTGTAGTTTGATTTAATACACAGAAAATGTTGATTCTATTCCTTGCGTTCAATCACCCAATATTCCCCTGCGTGTAGCCTACATCAAATGCACTTGATAGTGCCCCTTTTGTTTTATGTTTTTGCCGTCATGAATTAGTCGTACACAGCCCTAATTCATGCACTGCACTGATTAAACGGAAAACTCTGATTGAGATATTTAAAAAAAAAATAATAATAATTAGATTATAAAAAATTGCAACAGGTTAATAGAATGCATTGTATAAAATACTGTTGCAATCTTTTTACTAGATTTAAGTGATACGAGTAAACAAAATTTGTGATACTTTAAATAATTGAAAGACATTTGAGTGAACTTTTTGAACTAATATTTGTAACAGTTTTAAAAACATTCAGTAAGCTGCAAATGCAATACAATGAGTACAATGTTTTTCGTAATCTTTATAATTGCTTTAAGTTACTTAAATGACATTAATTGACTGATGTTTGCCATCTTTTCTAATTTCAAGTTACCGAAATGAGATTTAAACATTAAAACCACCTCAATTACAGTTTTTGAGATGATTTTATAACAATTGAGAAGTAGGGGGGGGGGTCCTTGAGCGTTACGTAATTAAAGGGGGGGGGGAGTCTAGTCACGCGTTACTTATTGTTACATAGGGGGGAGAGGGGGTCCAAAATCCAGGTTTTCTGCGTTACGTAATTTGTGCACAAAGCCTGAGGGTGGAGTAGATTGCCAAATGGCAACGAGATTGGAACACGGGGGAGAACGGTCAATGGACGCACCTACTCATACCGGATTTGTCGATCTAGATGAAGAGGAAGCACGGACAGGTAAACTTATACAGTAAGCAGTTTCTGTCTGGCCATGGTTGCTTCAGGCAATACTTGCATCGATTTTGACACCCTTTTGTCCGGAGTGCGCAGGTGTCCAAGAGACACCGGGGCACGTGGTCTTTGACTGCACACGATTCGGACCATTACGAAGCGAGATGCTTGCCCAGTTAACGTTGTCTATATAATCTGTCGTGACAAAAGTGCGGAGCCGTTACGCAAATCATGTAGTCTCTACAGCGAAAATGGCAGGAGAATCAAGAAGCAAGTGGTTGAGTGGAGTAGTGGGCTGTCGTTCTCCGGTGATGTTCCAACTTCGGGGATCTCTCCGTCATTGTATGGTAGATCCGCAGTCGGGGAGTACTCTAGTCGATTGCGTCAGTATGTGGGAACTAAATAGCTCACCATCGTTTGTTTTCGGGATCCACAGGTGAGTAATCCTCCGTTGGAGTAGAGTAGATCCGCCTAAAGTGGCTAAATGGCTCTATTGTAGCCAAATGGCCAAGTCCCTACACGATGTAAAACCATATGGCAGTCCCGTGTGGTGGGGGTTTCCGGTTGTGGAACAAGGAATTGGATTTAGTGGAATCAGAAGTTGGCCTTTACTCAAAGCATGACCATCATGAGCGGCTAATGGGTTCTCGTTAGCAGCTGTCAGTAGTTATACTGACACAGTGCTCGGTGACCAAGTGCAGGCCTCTTTGTAAGGTCAGTCCATAAGGGTTTCCCGGACCTTGTAAAAAAATTTAACACACACACACACACACACACACACACACACACACACACACACACACACACACACACACACACACACACACACACACACACACACACACACACACACACACACACACACACACATACACACACACACACAAGAGCTATACAGCTATTAACTAAATTATAAACGGCTGAAGAATCTACAAAATGATCACTTGTAAACGTTGCTCTGAATGACAAATTAAATAACAGTAAAGAGACGCAACGACCTCCCAAAATCTTTTAAAGGAAACATCACTCTCATGAGTCCCATCAGTAAACCATAAAAAATATACTGGACTACCGAGACTTGCAACATCAGACATAACTAAAACTGCTAGAATGCAAATATCTCTACGACATAACGAAAACTTAATTTTGATTCGAGAAAACTGCTCAAAAAAAACTTTTACAGCACATAAATGACGAACAAAACTACAAAATACTCAAGAAAACACACTAACAAACTAAATAACAAAAAGACGAAACAACACCATACAAAACATTGGGCATGAGCATGACTGAGAGAAAGAGAAAACTGCTTCAAAAGACTGACATAAATGACACACTTCATGCACTGAACTACAAAAGGCTGAAGAACTTTCGGAAGGCCGTATTAAACTTACAAACGTAACACTGACTAAAAAAAGACATTTGAGAATAACAGACGAAAGTACTCAATACTCTCAAACGTGGCTCCTTCGGAGTCATTTGCAACAGCGTCTTCTTGGACGCCATGTTCCGTGTACGGCTGGCAAAATGATTTGAAAGGATTTATCCAACGATATCATCAAAGGCCTGGCGCAGAGGTTTCTACTATATTCAGAGTCCCACCAGTAAAGCTTCGTAAAAAAAGAAAACCAGCAGAGAATTTCTTAGTGTTATCAAGACTGTCAAAGAAGTTTTGATCCATCGTATTCTTCTTTCGCCAAAAGCAAAAGGCAAAAATTCCCGCAAATGATGCTTATTTGGTTCAAATTTCGACATTTTTGCGCGCACCTAAAAATATGAGTTGTTGACAGATGCCTAGCCTAACAATGAGGCGTTTTTGACTCGAAATTGTCCAGAAATATTTACTGGTGGCGCTAGCTATTGGAAAACGGCGGTTTTCTATTTGTACCCATGACAGCATTTTAGCAACATACTTAAATTAAGGACTGGTAAGGATTTATAAACTGAATGTCTTTAAACAAAAAACTATCTTCAAAAAGCAAAAAATAACTTTAATTGATCGTCTGATGGATATATTGGTTATTTCAATGGCTCATTCACTTGAGTGCATTTTCTGCCGCTACCAAACCACTTTTAATACCAACACATTAAACTGATCAGCCGGCTCCATGAATGAATATCCATTAAAAGAGTTTTCCGCAATTAATCACCTCCATCCAATTAGTGCAATCATTCACCCATTCCTCTCACTGCGAGTTACATTTTTTCCAGCGCCCGTTTTCCACAATCTGTAAATTCATCAAAAGCACCACATTTTTCTGCCATACACAATTCAATGGATTATTTAAATTATCGATATGTGGGTGACGAGATTCCACCTAGTTTGGTGTTGAGGTTTTGCGTACCTATAATACCGGCCGTCAAATAAATAGTGAATTAGTTTGCATGCTCATAGCATATTGTATGGGCGACGATGTGGCTGGTGTCATCGAATGGTGTACCCTTTGGCGTTTATTGTGCTACATCATAATAGAACCACACGGAAGCAAACAAGCTGCCAGCGTCGATCGTAATCAGCCATAATAGTCAACCACCAGCATACCAGTGGTTTGTGGTTTTACCTCTTTATTCGATTGGTAACGCATCATCGAGTTCTGCCAAATTAAATGACAGCAACGATTGAACATCACAATCCCGAGAAAGAAGTAGAAGAACGTGATGCATGGCACGGAGAAGAAGCATTCTTAAAAAATCTGAAAATCTGAATCTGAAAATAGATGCCTCTGAAATCGTGCTACAATTAGTGAATTTCTGAAACCCTTTAAGATTTCCGGTAAAATGTTATGCTGTACTACTTAAAAAATTCACGCGCTTGAGTAAATCTTCTAAAACGAAGTATTAGGTATATTTGAAAATTGGGGATGAAAAAATCGTGTGGTTTTAATAAGGCATTTGTGGAAGTAGATTTCTCATATATTTAAGAAATGAATAATCGTATTAAGCAAATGCCCGTTGAGACTGAAGTGAAAAAGATGTTATACAGAAAAAATGCATATGCAAATCAATTTTCATTAAGAATAACTTATGGCGACCGAGCAAAACCCAACTACACTTCCGCACACTTGACTTTTCTCATTTTTAATATCCATAATTTTTTAGTTAATTGTTCAACAGATGATTTCTGTTGTTGAGGTTTTTCTTCGCGAGTCTTAGTGAAATTCAGTAAATTTTATTTGTGGAATGCTTATTTATGTTCAAAATAGTAATATGGTAATAAATAAATATTAAGATGAAATAATTAATAATGATAGACATATGATAATACTATGCAACTTGGTGCCTCTTTACAGTTCCATCATTGGCAGCTGAATGTAACTCTGGAATGTGAAGGTTATTTCCCATTTAGTTGAAGTATTTCAATAAAATCCAATAATCTGAATTTATAGTAAAACATCTTAAGATACCATGCAATAAAATATTGATACTAACTGGAATAAACTTCAAGGTAACAATTGAAGCAGATGAAATTTCATTATTACTATTGATTTTTTAAATAATAATTTTAATGTGATTACAATAACATACAATGATGATATGTCAAAAATAATATGATGTGCTCATGAAATACAAAATAATTTACAAACAATAATAAAATGCAGCTGCTTGTCTCTTCCGCTGCAGTGTTAGATGATTGATATCATATGTAAATTTTGAGCAGTTGAGCACATGAGCAGTTCATTTGTTATATGATCAATTTAGCAACTTTGTTAGCAGTAGTTTATAATTTTACTCGGTTCTATTTTTAATAGATCCCACTATTGAAAAGTGAGCGAGTTTTTGGTATGTAGTTATTTGTTTCGAGTTATTGATTTCACAAATTTGGCATTACTATTTTGCATGAAAAATTAATCATCTCTCACGTAATACGAGCAATCCAAGAAATTTCATGTGAAATTTTGCTTTCGGCAACAGAAGCATACGAAACTCCATAAAAAGTGACTTAAATTGAATTTATTTTCTTAACGCTTTCTGCACATTATTTTGACGTTTGCATGTGTGACAAATTTTACACATGTACTGGTGACAACATGTAATTATCGAGTACATGCTATCTTACCATTGTGACGGGAAACCGAGAACTGCATAATACATTCTTGAGATCTAGTGTATTTCTCAAAAGCCATTACTAAAATTCCACTCAACTGATTATGGAATGCATCAATGAGATCCTTTTTATGATTAATCTATCAAGTTTATTATGTTCATTCTGCAAATGATAAAATTTCAAATTTACAGAAGGGTTATTTTCCCCTATAAAGCTGAGGTTGATTTTTTTTGTAGGAGAGTTTTGAAGTATATTTATTTGTATACTTATTTGAAAAATGAAATGTTCTTTAGAAAAAGAAGTAAAAGCGTATACACTTATCGAGGAGTTTAGGATTTAGGAGGACCAACTTTAATTAAGTCAATAAAATAATAAAAGAGAATTAAAGTGAGTCTGGATATCCGTTCTTTGTTTGCGATCGATTATAATGAAATCAAAATAGATCATTTCGATCTTTTTTATTTCGTCGTAACCTATACAAAAAAAAAATCACATCCGATTTTAACGATTGCATAAAAAAATGGACAAAAATAGCTGATTTTTTAAGGGGTTTACTTTCACCCGCACTGAAGAAACTACCAATGCAGCATCAATCATAGTAACCCCATAGTAACTCTAACCGTGATGGCAAAAACACTGAAGCAACTCCGTTCAGACGTGTACGCGTTCAAAGAACGGCACCCCGGCGCGTCTAAAACGGACATCGTGCGTCACTTTGTGTACGCCGATATGCTACAACATCTTGGCACTATTAGGCAACAAGCAGAGCATCGAAAGAAAGCCCGGTTCCGGACGGCCGACGACCCTGAGCGACAAGAAACTCCAAAGGATGCTGAAGAAGAAGACTGAGGTAAAAATGGGCTACATCGTGCGTGCGCTTAGCCGGGAGGTCGGTTCAAACGGCCAAACAGTGAAAAAGTACTTGGCGAACATGAACATACATGTCAGGAAGCGGAATTCACGTCCACTGGTTTCGGAGCTGCAGGTAATGGCGCAACGGTAGCGGCTGAATAAGATGGTCAAGTCGATTTTGCTGGCGAATCACAACGTGGCGGTGGTGATGGGCGACGAGACCTATCTCACCCTGGATGGCAATGACTGGCAAGGCACTTCATATTTTACCGCCCTCAGTAGGAAGTGAGCTCCGAGGTGAAGTTCATTTCACACACCAAGTTCCCCAAGAAGGTGCTGCTGTGGCTGACAATCAGCGAGAAGGGGTTGTCAAAGCCACTCTTCTTTCGCTCCGGACTGGCCGCCAGCGGCGAAATTTCTAGTACGAAATGCCTGCCGGAAGTAGCGTCGTTCATCAAGAAATACCAAAAGGGCGAAGACGCGGTGCTCTGGCCGGATCTGGCGTCGGCCCACTACTCGAAGCGATCGTTGAAGGGGATGGATCGGCTGAATACCCAAGTTTGCGAACCCGCCCAACTTCCCCCAGCTGCGTCCCATCGAGAATTTCGGGGCCAACCTGAAGCGTAAGATCCAACAAGTTTGTCGCAAAAACTGAGGAGGAATTGATAAATGAAACGAAAAAAGATTTCAAAAACATGCCTACACGCATGTTTTCGTCCGCCAAGTTGGATGTTCCGGTTGACTGCCGGAAGGCCGCTAGCAAGGGCGTCGATTTTTTTTTGCAAGTCAGCTTAAATAATTACCATCCATGGGAAATTTATCAAAAGCAATTATCTGTCTTAGACTTTTTTTTCATCTCCATCCGACAGAAGTCCATTATCTTTAATATAAACGTTATGGCGGCGCAATTCAATTCGATCGGTTCAATTTATACATTTTCAAATAAAAAATCGTTTTGATTCTCAAAAATTTATTTCATAAGGAGATCTATGAGGACCTTGGTGAGTTTTGACAGGTTTAGTAAGTCAAGAAAAGATTAAAAAAATAACGACTGTCAAAGAAACTGTTCCACATTCCATTTTTTATTTCTTCATTATCGAGATTTTAAGCTTTGGGTGATTCATCTCCTAACGTAGCACTTAAACACGCTTTGAGATTTATTTGGGAGTGTCATTTGAATCCGTGACCTTGGCGTGAGAGGATGATGATGATGATGATGATGGTCCCGCCACTTACCCCTACAAAGGTTTGAGCTAGACGATTTATCTATTAGATAATTTATTTAAAGCAATTCAACCAGTTATGCAAAAAAAACGAACTGATTTCATCTACAGATGTAAACTTCTTCCAAAACTGTTCATTTGCTTTACAGCGATATAATTGTGAAAAGCTATTGATGTCAACCACAAATGTTCGCAAGTATTCCCAGCGATCGGGAAATCCTATTACAATTCAAATCACAGAATCCCGTTTAAGGACATTATCAAAAGACAAGCCAATATCCGATCCTACCCGCTACAGAGCCAATGCAGTTCCAACACTAATGGAGCCACCAGCTTAGTTTTGGGTTGACCAAGGATATCCCCAACCAGGGAAATCAAGAAAATTTCCAAACCGAAAAAATCCTGGACCGGCCCTTGTCAAACTTTTACGTTCAACCACAACAGAATTGGCAAGGAATTCCCCGACAATCAGCCAGACAACCCACTACTATTTCATGGTATCTTCTCAAGCATAAGAGGCCAATTTTTTTTTTCATGAATTCAAAAAGAAGTCCTTTATACCTGTATACCGCGCGCGAGGCTCAAACAATTGTAGACTACTTTCTTTATTTTTTTTTAACTACAACAACATTAAACAAATTTCCATCATCATCACCGTGACGAACAAAATAGTTTGTAGTGTTGATAAAAGTGAGAAAAAAAAGTATGTAAAAAGAAAATAGCCAACTCATTATAATCCGTTTGTAAAAAACTTCGTCAAAATACAATCTTCATTTAAAAAAAACAAAAAAAAAGTAACATAACCGTACAAGAAATAGTCCATACAAAATAATCCGTTTTATATCAGTAAAACATCGTCAGTTACAATCTTCATAAATGATTTAAAAAATTTGCTTACTGTTTAGCAAACAGTTTTAACGTGTGAAATACATAGTCTTTTAAATTCTGAAAGTGTTGGTGCACGTTTAATGTGTCTTGGCATCGAATTGAAAACATTTATTCCTTTAAAATATAATGAGTTTTGTGAAGCACATGTCAAAAAATTCGGTGTTCTTATTTCATACGCGTTTCTAGTGTTGTATCTATGAATATCACTTCCTCTTTCAATTCGATCACACAAATATCGAGGCAGCAAACCATTAACTACTTTAAAAATGAACACCATAGTCAAATATACAATTCTCTGCTTCACCGATAACCATTGCAACGCGTCTAACATTAAAGTCGAGGAAGTGAATCTGTTACATCTCAAAATCAAACGCATTATTTTATTCTGCAAACGCTGTAGCCTCAGTATTTGTGTTTGATTGGCCAAAAATAAAATGGAAGGGCAAAAGTCCAAATGAGGAGAGATGATTGATTTGTATAGCTGTATTTTACTGCAAGTAGTTAAATCGTTTTTCAATCGGCATAGAATTCCATACTTTTTGGCAATTTTCTTGATGACATTGTCAATGTGAGCGTTGAACTTTAGCTTGTCATCAATAATCACGCCAAGATATTTAATCTCCCGAACGCGATCAATTGCCTCATCATCAATCGTAACTGAGACATTCTCATTTACTCGATTCTGTGAAATTACCATAAATTTAGTTTTACTTATATTCAATTTCAATTGCTTACATTTCAACCATCTACTTAGAAAACGCAAATCTTCGTTCAAATGGGTAACGGCTTCATTTAAATCTTTAGCTGCAATGAACAACACAGTGTCATCTGCAAACAGATTAATGTCACAAAATCGTAAAACACGTCGCATGTCATTAATATACATAATAAACAAAAGGGGCCCTAATACACTTCCCTGGGGCACTCCAAGGTTATTCCCCACGGGATTAGAAACAGAATCATTAAAAACAGTCCGTTGAGTTCTGTCAGACAAATAGCTCTCAAACCATCTGTATGCAGTACTCGAAATTCCAAAGCGCTTTATTGTTTTCAACAACAAGGGCCTAGAAATTGTTTCAAAAGCGCGTTTCAGATCCAAAAAACAGCAACAATCGTATCTCTACTCTCTAAGTTATTTTTCCATTTAGCTAATACTAAATTCAACGCGGTTTCACAAGAATGGCCTTCCCGGTAGCCAGATTGTTCCGGTATCAACAAAGAATTACTATTTAAATATTCCAGCAACTGGCCTTTCACAACAAGTTCTAAAATTTTCTCTAATGTGTGCAGCATGTTGATAGGACGAAACTCTTCGGCTTTAATCGTTCCAGCAACCTTTTGAATCGGAACAACCAACGATTCTTTCCACACTTCAGGCACGTGCCCAGTTTGTAATGATTCATTAATAAGGTCCAGTAAAGTGTGACCAATGACATGAAAGCAATCTTGAATAACTCTAGCATTAACATTATCTACTCCAGCCGATTTTCCTAATGAAAAGCAAATATTTCTAAGTTCATCTATTGTGATCGGGTGAAAACCTTCAAATCTGCAATTACTATTAACTGGCTGCTTTATTTCATCAGGTTCATCAACCAATTCAATAGATTGATTGATCAATGAAACACTATTGACGAAATAATCATTAAACTTAGACGCAATTGCTTGTTCAGACTGTTCTATTGTGCCGTCAAAAGTTATGGATCGCGGTTTGCAATTGCTAGGTTTTAATAAAGATTTCAAAATTTTCCATAACTCTTTGCTATTGTTTTGATGCTGATCAATTTTCCTCTGTATATATTCACAACGAGTTTTTTAATGCATTGTGAATATTTATTCCGCGCGATTGTGTACTTATTCCAATGATTCTCACTATTAGATCTACAAAATTTTATGTACCATTTGTCCCTTTTGCGTTTAAGACGCAAAAGATCTAAATTGTACCAGCTGTTCGAGTTCTTCAAAGAAACAAATTTTTGTTCAACTAGTTGATTTGTACACGTTTTCAAAGTGTTTGTAAGAACAGCTGCAGACTCATCTAAATTATCGGTCGCGATTGGAACATCCACGCTTCTTTCAACAAGGTTAGAAACAGCCTGTTTTGAATATTTCCTCCAGCACTTCAATTTTACAAAAACTTCGCTATTATTTAAGTTATTCTCAATTACGTTAATCACTACTGTCTCATGATCGGTTATTTTCAAATCAGTGTCGACAACTGAACAAACAGAATCAAGATTAGAATAAACATGATCAATTAAAGTTCTACTGTGCCTGGAAATTCGCGTATATTCATCAACAGTTTGTCTTAAATTGAAAAAATTAGCTAAATGCTTCAAATGGTTTGAACTATTATTATCACGCCAATTGATATTAAAATCACCAGTCAATACATTTAATTTACTCGAATCAAGAAATACCTCAAGCCAGTCCTCTAAAATTTCAATGAAACGCTGGTCACTGGAACTGGGTGAATGATACAAAACACCATAATTACCCATCATCATGCCACGTACAACTGTTATGCCCAAGAACCAGTTACCATCAACCATTTCGTTGTGGCGAAGATTGAATTGAACTGATTCTTTGACATAAATAGCAACACCGCCAGTATGTCTAGAATGTGATAAACAAGCAGCAACATTATATCCCGGAATGCAATACTGATCAAAGGCTTCAATTTCAACAATGTGAGTTTCTGCTAATAAAACCAAAAGTGGACGTTTTCTTCAACAATCTGACGTAATGCTACGTAGTTTGTTGACAACCCCGCAATATTAAAATACAAAAAATCAAATTGATTACCATTCTTCCTGGAACGTGGTTGCTATTTATTGAAACGCAAGCTGCTTTTCTTTTGATCAAAAATTCTCTTATATACCATATTAATCGCTAGCCCCCAGTTTTATATTATTACGAGATCATTTAGATAGTCTGAATGCAGCTCCTGTGCAAACTTATTGAGAGTTTTCAAAATTTAATAACCATACTCATATTTAAGAATCATAAGCAAATAGTCACCCGGTATATATGTTTCATACAGACGATTCTCGAGATACTAAGAATCATAACATGAAAATTTTTGTTTGTATTTTTGAATTTCTGTTCTTCCTCTACTTTCCGCCTTCATCTGAAACAGTTTCTTGAAATGATGTGTTGATGTATTTTGTCTTCACTAGATATTTACCATTTCTGTTTTTAAATTCAAAGATGGTATTTCTGGATTGCTATAAATTTTTCATATCGATATTTACTGAATGGTTTTATTCTGCCTGTTTTTTTAATTATCGCAATAAGTTTATAGTCTTCTTCTTTAGCATTTCAAGCTTATTGTTTTCACAATTAGCTTATTGCTTGCTCTCAAATCAGTGTGCTAGATGCACTTCCACAGTTATTAATTGAGAGCTTTCTATGCCAGGTACCATTTTTGCATTAGTATGATTGTATGGCAAGTACAATCGTACGCTATGCCCAGGGAGCTACGCCTTTACTGACTAAGCTAAGGGAGGACCAGTAAGATTATAGGTTATAAGGTTATAGCTTGCCTTAAAATAAATAACTTAAATGCGCTGCCAGATTTCGTAATTTTTAGGTTTCGGTAATTTTGTATCATTCTCGCATTTGTATAATTGTGTACTTAACTTAAATTTAGTCATGCACCATGCTTAATTAGTTGAAGTTTTGATATTCCTGCACGGTTTACACATCTCCCACGGTAAATTCTATCAACTGCTGAGGTACAATCGGCTGATGCTTTGGAAGAGCAAAACTCTGAACTCTGAGCCAATAAAATAGAGTTAGAAACTAGAGCACCAGAGGGTGTGCCACCAAAGCAGGAACCATCTCTACTACAGCCAGCTTGGCTGCTCTTCTGCTCCTCTGCTGAATTGGGCCATTGGCGGAGTAATATATGTTAATGTTCAAGAATGTTTGCCATGCATCAATAGATATTTGGTCTCTAGCTTGGTGCGGAACGGTTCTTACTGCAGTTGGATAGTGACTATAATTTATTTACAAAAAATAACGATTTCCTTTTTTTTCATATCTCGAATTTTAGCGAACAGTGAAAATAAAAACAATCAAAGAGAACATTCATTTCCACTTGTTAACGGTACTTAGCATAAGGACTGACAAAAAAAGAATAAAAATAATATTCAAATGAGGATACGAGAGGATCTATGCCGCATAGAATATCAGGGAGCGTGAAAAAGGGTAGTCCAAACGAGGGACGTTTGCTGTGCGAAAAAGTGTGAAAAAAGTCATTAATTTTCCGTCCCAAGTGCGGACCGGAAGCTGACCAGCGGTGACGTGTGGCGCAAGTGTGACCCCGTGGGTGATTTGGGTGAAATAAAGGTGTGAAGGTGAAAATGTGACAATTTTTGCGGTGGCAGAAAATATACTCCTGTTGGAAACAATAAAAAAACTCGGTCGAACCGGTTAACGCAGGTGCATTGGGACAGGAGATTATATGGACGATTGGAATCCTGTAGAGTGCGTGCGGAACATCTGTTCAGTGATATATTTGGCCGTCAAGTGGGATATTTTGTGACAGCAAGGCTATTGGACTTTTCCAATCGTTGACGCGCAAATGAGGATCACAAACTGCAGTTGCCTGTGCCGTTAAAGGATTATTGTCGTCGGGAATGAGCCGTACGTGAAGAATCTGTAATATTAATTAAATGTGCTGAAAATGAAATTATCAAGGTAAGCTTTTTTATAAATTATTTTTTGTATTGATTATATATTTTCGTATTTATGTATACCATACATAAAGTATGGTTACTGAAATCTCTTAAGTCGAATATTTATCAAACAGTGCTCTTGTAACTTCGCCGTTTGCTTGTTCGCTGAACACTGCTATTACATAAACTCATTAAAACAAAATTATAGAAGCACAGTCACACCATAAAATAGCTATTGTATTGGTTCTGTGGGAATTCCCGTTATAGAATTGGGGTGTAGTTTCATGTACCCAATTGCTTCATGTTATGGTACATGGGGAAATTTTCAGATAACTCTTGGTTTTTTTTTCTTATTCCCATCTCTATTCATAATTTATCGTGTGAGCGTTTATATTCTTCTTTGCAAATCACTTTTTTCTTAAGTTTTCGCCTTTTAGTCTTTTATTTCTTATATTTCTTCTTCACTACATATTATTTCATAAATCTCTAAATCTAAATCTCAATTTTTTTCAAATCTATCCTTATCTTCCACAATTCTACTCCATTCCTCTTCATTTCTATTTGGTAGCTTGTTTTTGTCTTCCATGATTGGATCGTTTCATATTTTTACAGTTCTGCCCCTTTTATTATTGTTAAATTTAATTTTTTGCCGGCGTTGGTGGTGTAATGGTAAACGTGACTGCTTCTGGCACCACAGTGGGTCTGGCTTCAATCTCAGTAGACGTTGGTGGTTTTTCTGAGGCGAAAAAATCTTGTTTCGTCTTCCTTTGGAAGGGAAGTGAAGCCGTTGGTCCCGGCTCATAGTCATGAGTCGTTAGGTAGGGTCAGGTGGTGGAGTCGGTTCCCTGGCCTGGCGAAGGAATAGGCGGATAATAATAATATTTTTCTGGTCTGTCTCTGAGACATGATGTTGAACAGAGTTAAAAAAACGCAAAGAAGTATATCTCTGGCTAACATAGTTTTAGTACTTCATGTGACCACCCTTGGTTTCAATAACTGCTCAGCATCGTCGTGGCACCAACTCACCAAGCTTAGCAGTTGTTTCTGGGATGATTTTTTCCCAGTTTTCGCATCAAAATGTCCAAATAAACCTCCTTTGTCATGATTTTACCTATGAACCCAAGCTCTCCAACGCCGGGTGTAGCCATAGATTCCCGCACCATGACTCTACCTGCAGAAAAAAATCATAGTCATGCTCAGTTTGTTGACAAATCAATGTTGGTAAAGTAGCTCACCACAGCCATGCTTGAATGTAGGCCGTAACTGTAACACTCATTTTTACACATTCACCGGTTCGCCGCCATTTTCTTGTGATAACGTTTGCATTAAAAAAAATGAATCAAAATTGACGATTTTTCATGGGCTTACCTTCACCCGCACTGACGAAACTACCCATGCAGCATCAATCATAGTAACCCATGAGTCAGCAGAAAAAATGACAGCTCTATCAGTCGAACTCTAACCGTGATGACAAAAACAGTGGAGCAACTCCGTTCAAAAGTGTGCGCGTTCAAAGAACGGCACCCGGCCACGTCTGAAACGGACTTCGTGCGGCACTTTGTGGACGCCGGATACGCCCGCATCGGCATCTACCACATCTTGGCACTATTACACAACAATCAGAGTATCGAAAGAAAGCCCGGTTCCGGATGACCGTCGACCATGAGCGACAAGAAGCTCCAAATGATGCTGAAGAGGAAGACCGAGGGAAAAGTGGCTACATCGCTGCGTGCGTTTGGTCGGGAGGTCGGCTCAACTGGCCAAACAGTGAAAAAGTATCTGGCAAACATGAACATACATGTCAGGAAGCGGAAGTCGCGTCCACTGGTTTCGGAGCTGCAGGCAATTGCCGCTTCGCTGAATAAAATGGTCATTCGATTTTCCCGGCGAATCACGACGTGGCTATGGTGATGGACGACGAGACCTATCTCACCCTGGATGGCAACGACTGGGAGGGCACTTCGTATTTTACTTCCCCCACGAAGGAAGTGAGCTCCGAGGTGAAGTTCATTTCACACACCAAGTTCCCCAAGAAGGTGCTGTTGTGGCCGACAATGTCAAAGCCGCTCTCCTTTCGCTCCGGACTGGCTGTGAACGGGGAAATTTATAGTACGCGTTCCATTGAGAGTTTCTGGGTCAAATTGAAGCGTAAGATCTACTAAAACAATTTTGTTTGCGAAAGCTGAGGAGGAATTGATAAATAAAACTAAGAAAGAACTCAAAAACATGCCTACACGTATGTTTTTGTCCGCTATGGCGAATGTTCCAGTTAACTGCCGATCGCAAGGGCGTAGATTTTTTTGCAAGTAAGCTTAAATAATTACCTTCCATGAGAAATATAACAAAAGCAATTATCTGTCTTAGTTTTTTTTATCAGCATCCGAAAAAAGTCCATTTTTTTGGTGCATACGTTACCATCAGCCCAAAATAGCATTACTTTTGTCTCGGCTGACCAAATCACGTTATTCCAGTCATCCCTGGTCCATGAAATGTGGTCCTTTGCTCACTTCAATCATTTACGACCTTGCTTATGAAAACGATTTCGTACGAATTGGGATGTCAGTTGAAAGAAAAACTTGCTTTCAATCTGATTCGCAATTTTTGGGGCGATCCAGCTCCGCCTCTTTCAGATTGGTCCGTCAATTCGGCCAGTTGTCTTGGAAGGACGCCTCAAAGGATCGCTTAGCTGGTGAGATAGAACCACGGTTTTTGTACATCTGCACAATACTAGCGACCATATCTTTGTGAAGATGTGCAACATCGGCAATATCACGGTAGCTTTTGCTGGTTTTGTGTTGTTTAATAATCAAATTTCGGATGCTGATCGAAATTTGTGATCAAAAACATTTTGCAACAAATAACATCCAATTTTGAACATAAAACTGAAATTTTGAGCGCGAAAACATCAAGAATACTAAGTCACAGCTAGACACAATGTTAACATTCGAGAAAGTTGCAGAATACACTCTAAAAATCTGTAAAGCACATTTAAATCGTAATATCCGTTTGGGGGTGGATAAACTTCTTTTTTAACCTTTTTTATAATTCATCACATGAAATCTCAAGGAAATATATAAATGGCAATGTGATAAATAAACATAAATTGATAAATGATGAAGGAACACTCATCAAATTAAGCTGGTTTTACCAGAAAAAAAATGTAAATTGGTAAGGGGAGGGGTATAATTTATTTTTTTTTTTTTTTTAATAATCATTTATTTGTACAGGCTCAATCGAATAAACTTTACAGAGCCAAATTTTCATACTTTTATACATCATTTATCTTAAAACTAAAGTTAGGAGGATAGAGCCGATTACTCGCGGCCGTCTCGAGGTTAATAGGAATTACAAATTACGGATGGGAAAGAGGGTGGGAATTTAAAGTATGGTTTACATAACACATTAAATTTAAATTCTAAATTATTGAAACACTTATAACTACACAACTTTTGGTTTTCTTTTTATTCGAACATTTTTGAAAGAGAAAAAAAAAACACACGAACACAGAAAAAAAAAACTTATACTAAACATACATGTTAAACTAACTACAATCTAATGCTAATGTTAGTCAAAAACACATAAATGAGTTTCATGTACTCCAAATCACGTACAGCCAAAATATCTCGAATTGGCACATTGGGTTGTCTACCTCGAGCCCGAAGGGAATCATAAAGCCCCGATCTGACCTCACGATGCTCAGAACAAGACCAAATAACGTGATCTGCGTCCTGATAGCTTTGTCCACATTCACAGAGATTGCTGTCGCTCAGCCCAACCCGGTATAAATGAGCGTTCAAAGAATAATGATTGGACATGAGGCGAGACATGACACGAATGAAGTCTCGACCCACATCCATCCCGCTAAACCAAGATTTCTTCGACACCTTTGGGATGATAGAATGTTGCCATCGCCCCAAATCTCCTTTACTCCATTTATACTGCCAGCTGACGAGTGACTGTTGACGAAAAATAGGAAAAAATTCGTTGAAGGCGATTTGTCGATCACAAATATCGCCTTCCATAGCGCCCACCTTTGCAAGCGAGTCCGCTTTCTCATTGCCCGGAATTGAACAATGAGATGGGACCCATACAAAGGTGATGATAAAATAACGCGAAGATAAAGCACTTAGAAGCTCCTGTATTTTCATGAGAAAATACGAGGAGTGCTTTACCGGCCTCAAGGAGCGAATAGCCTCTATAGAACTGAGACTATCCGTGAAAATGAAGTACTGATCCGGTGGTAATGAGGCAACAATTTCTAGCGTAAAATGTATTGCCGCTAATTCAGCGACATACACGGAACAAGGGGCTTGAAGTTTACGGTTGGCGCTATAAATTTCATTAAATATACCAAAGCCTGCTGACTCCTCTATCAAAGATCCGTCAGTGAAGAACGATTTAGTGGAATCAACTTGGCCAAACTTTGCAGCAAATATCACCGGAGCAATCATAGGACGATGATGCTCTGGGATTCCACGAAGCTCCAGCTTCATGGATAAATCAAAATGAACCGAATTGTCGAAATCGGAGAAGCAAACGTAATAATTTATTTTAGCATCCTGTATATTCCAAGGTATTTTATGTTTTTAACCACATCATACTCCTCTTATCTATCATTGCTGTTTTTGAAATACATCTGTCTGACACTGGTTTTCTTATCATAACTTCCCGAATAAACAAGTATTTTAAAGGTATTATACCATTTATCGTTTCATAATTATTCGAGTTATCTTCCAACAATTTTAAACTGAAGATAAAGTGTATCATATCGATGATACAGTGATTCAATTTCATATTCGTACACTAGTAGCGAATTTAAACAACTCTCTCTCATTCATGTTTTCAATATTATTATTTCGAGATTATGCGTCTATGTAATAGTGTGGTCTTTACCATTCATCAGTACTATTTCATAACTGTCAAATTGTCTTTAATGTGCGGATGCGCGTTGATTTATCTTGTAAACACTGAAAATATACACAAAACCGTATTCGTACAGCCGTGGTTTTCGGTAAAGTGCTCCAATTTATCAGCGGTTTTCATTGTTGGTTGACCTTTGTTAGGTAAATACATGCTGTAAGTACGGAACGGAGCTGATTTACATAGTGATTTTCGTTATGTTTGTAGTTTACGGCCACAATGGCGAGGAAAGGCAAACATACCGCTATTGTAGAGCGAGAGCTCGTCATCACGCACCACAAAGACGGAAAATCCCTCCAAGAAATATCAAACTTGGTGAAAAGACCAAGATCAACCGTCCAGTACATCATAAAACGATTTTTAGAGGAGAAAAGGATCGTCGATGCACCAAGGAATGTGAACAGAAAAAAACTGACACCGCAAGATGAACGCTTTGTGATGAGAAAAATTAGAGAAAATCCGAAATCTTCTGCGAAACATCACGAAAGAACTTAATCAGCAAAATAAAGTGAAGGTTTGCCCGGAAACAGTCCGTAATGTGCTAAGAAGGAACAACATTAATGCAAGGGTGCCTAGGAAGAAACCGTTCATCAGCCAGAAAAATAAAAAAACTTCGATTTGACTTTGCTAAACAGCACGAGAACACCCCAACATCTTATTGGGAAGATGTTGTATTCGTAGATGAGTCGAAATTCAACATATTTGGCTCAGATGGTCGAAGGTTCGTTTGGCGGAAGCCGAATGATGAGCTGAATGTGAAAAATCTAAAAGCAACGGTTAAACATGGTGGAGGTGGGGTGATGGTATGGGGGTGTATGTCTGCTAAAGGTGTAGGCAATTTGGTTTTATCGATGGTATTATGGATCAAAATGTTTACTTGAAAATTTTGAAGCAGAATTTGAAACAAAGTGCCTGTAAAATGGGATTAGATCAAGGGTACAAGTTTTACCACGACAATGACCCAAAACACAAAGCACTTAAAGTTCGTACGTGGTTACTTTACAATTGCTCAAAAGTTATCGATACTCCGCCCCAATATCCTGACATCAATCCCATTTAAAATCTATGGGAATATTTGGATAAACAAGTGAGAAACCATCATATTTCGAACAAAAATGATCTTAAGAAGTGCTTGATGGAAGAATAGACAAACATTCCTCCCGAATACACCAAAAAACTCGTTGACAGCATCCCAAAACGGTTAAAAGCTGTTATAACGAGCAAGAGTTACCATACAAAGTATTAAATCTTAAAATTGATTACAATCTCCAAAGTCGCGTAAATATTAATAATACTGTACGAATTTGAATTTGCCCGAATTTTGGCATATGTTTCTAACTTTAATCATTTTAAGTGGAATGATAGTTATTTTTTCAAAAACGAATTATATGTATTAAAACTTACATTTCGTACTTTAAATATATGTAAATAAAGTTTCATAAAATCTACTCGTTTTCCTTCATATCGAAAAAGAAATGATTGGGGTGGTGGTGTACGAATTCGGATTTGAATCACTGTATATGTTATGGTAAACCAAGATCTTACCATAACACTAATAGGTTGTTAAGTATCGTTACCATATAAAAAATGATTTTTTCTCGAACAAAATTTCCGGTGTATTATACAGTAAATAACTGGTGAATAAAATTAATTACGTATTGTTAAAACAGTTTCCTATTTTGTTTTGTTTATCGTGACCATAATTAATATCTTTCCTTAATTATATCATAAAATAAATGAGCAAGGGATATACTATACGGCACTGTTTATTTCTTGTTTATGAAATCATTATCATACATAGAATACGCTATTTATGGTTTTATAAAGTTTGAATGGTTTCTTACATTACACCAGCGGATTGCTTGCCTTCTCAATGACACAGATAACAATTCGACAAAAATCAAATACCAATATTATCTGTCACCTTATAATAAAGAATCTTCTGTTTACTACCACCCATAATTCAACCACCGAATGAGCATGTATTAAAGTACCATCAACAGGCATTCTTCTCCATCGTTTCAAAAAATTGAATAGAATTTCTCCAGCTTTCCGCAGCCGAATTTGGACCCATTTCCTAATAATCCGTTCCAAGTGTTGAGCTGAGTCTCTCTTTGAAAGTACTTGAACTGAAGAGACTTCTAAGAGTGGACACCCAAGAATGAAAAAAGGCAACCGCCGCCGCAACCACGGAATATATTCCTATTTGGGAAGATATCATCACGTCAAACAGCTCCGACAAGCGTGGCACTACGACACACGCGCCACCATCTATGTGAACTTTACATTGTGCTCTGATTTGATATCATGCTCTGCAGTAGTTGAACGGGTTCCCAATGTATGTGACGATTGAGAGGTTTTAAGATTACGTCACACGATGCAGACGACTACGGCGGCCATCGAGCAACGAATTCGGCGGCATGTTCTTACAGCTCTGTATGAAGAATATTAGAAGAATGGTGTAGCTGGAAAAAGTGGTTCCCTAGTGTAGCAGATATAGTGTCGCTGGAGCTGTTTAAAGCTATTTGAGAAATAAATCCACTGTCGAGTGAGGAGTGTCACCGAGCTAAGAAGCTGTTGATAAATGAATAAATCAAAATTATAGAAGAAATTGCTTCAAACCTTCCAAAGAGAACCGGGCAATGTGGTTAGAAAAATAAGAGGCGATTTGCATTACGACATGCGCTGCGAGCGATTGTGGTAGGCGCAACACATTGGGTACGGTCTCTGTACTAAAAACTCGTATTGATAGCAGCACTCAAATCGTACATGAAATTTGCTAAAAAAAAGATTATAATAGTAATCTGTGAAATTTTTCGTGCTTCGGTCACTGTTTTAAACCTGAACAGGCTTGTCTTTGAGGTAAAACACATTTTTACAGGATTTAATTGCAAACAGTTCGTTTTCAAACCCTAACATGGCCGATGGGACCAGAAAACAGTTGTTCTTAGATATATTAGGTTAAGTGCTTAGGGAACGTCCATTAATTACGTCACACAAAAATTGACTTTTTACAACACCCCCTCCCCCCCTTGTCACGTTTTTTGATGGACCTTCAATTTTTTTTGTATGGATCGTCACGTTTTACCAAACCCCCCCCTTCCCCCTTACTGCGTGACATAATTAATGGAGCTTCCCTTACCTTTTCAATACAGTCCAAAACATTAGAAGCCGACAATAAGTATCTAAGATATAGATCGGCAAATTTGAGGACTCAAAACATACTATGTTTCGGTTGGAGTAAATTTATCAAGGGCACAGGTGTCCAATTGTTCAAAAATCTAATTTTCCAGAGACCACCCGAGGAAATATAGAGGAGACCAGAAGATGTAATTGGATCAAAATACCTGCTTGATATTCCATATGGCCTAGAGGCTTTCAGCAGCGTGTTACTTCGTTATGAAATCAGTTTAAAGACAACGATTGACTGTTTTCCATGAAGTATTTATAATAAACATCTTATTTGTCCATTTATATTTATGAGTAGTTAGTATTCATTATGATAATTGAATTCCATGCAAACCTGTATACCTGTGATTCACCTTACTCGTTGCTACCAGGGTTGCCACATGCACAGATTTATCTAGATTGACACAGATTTTTAACATTTTTTTCATACAGATATCTGTATGTAAAGATTAAAGATTTTTGAGAAATATCAAGATTTTTAAGATATTTTGCAATTGCTTGTCCGCTCAAAAACCTCAAATTCAAAATATGAGTACAATTTAGGATCTAGCATTTTTTTTCAGTGTGCTGTTTTTGGCCCACTAAGCAAAATAAAACAATTGACACTGACACTACCGTGACAGATCACAATCTAAAAATCAATTTGTATGTGTGCCCCCAAATGATGTCTTTATAAATGTTTTGAGATAATTATTGAAGAAAAATTTATAGAATTTCTCAAAGATTCTCCGACATAGCTTTAGATATTCCTTCTGGCGTTTCTATAGGTATTCTTCAGACGGTTGTATGTATTCTTCCTGGGATTCTTTCAGGAGTTTCTTCTGGCATAGCATAAGCAGTTTTTTTTTACTTTCTTGTGATAAAATATTTGGAAGATTTATGATTTTAAAGGAATCCCTGGAGGACACCTGAAAGAACTACACAAAATCTTACGATTATTCTCGGAATAGTTCTTGATAAAAGTTCTTATTTGTTGGAGAAATCTATTGTCGAATTGTGTGCATGAATTCCACAATCTTATATATTTAATTCTTATCTATAAAAATTCTGGAATAAGTTTTTTGTAAAATTATTTTTTAAATTTTGTGAAGGATGCTGCAAGGATTATTACATACATATAGTTCTCCAGTTATTACTTCAATAATTTTTTTCAAGTATTCCGCTAGTGAAGTGGTTGTTTCAAAGTTCCGCAAGAGATTGGTCTACAAATTTTGCAGAATTTCTTGCAGTGATTTCTATAATTCTTGTAATTAATAAGTATTTTAATGCATTTATGCAGAGGAATTTTGGGAAGTTAGAATTATGATTTTGATTGTTATTTTTGCTATGCGAAGCAAAGTTATTTCGAAAGTAATTTTTTGTTAGCTTTAATATAATCTTGGCTCTGACCGATCTTCAAAAGGCTGCGGTAACGTGACTGAGCTGATTTGATAATTATCGAATATACTTGCCACTTTTTGGCTCTATGAGCAAGTTCAAATGCAAAAATCTGCAAGTGTACCTGTAACAAATGATGTGACGTATCTACAGTTACTTGTTCTGCAGCGCTTAATGACCCAAGAAATTCCAGATCACACAGTTCTGCATCCGTCTACCACCAGATGGGTATCGTTGGAGTCAGTTTTAAAATGGAATATGGAACGGTTTTCAGAGCTCGTGATGGTTTTCACGTTCTAATCCAAATGAGACAACGATTTGATTGTTGTCATCAGCCAATGACGCAGCCACTTATCCACTTCTTAAAATAAGTGATGCCTCCTATCAAAAAAGCGAATCGTATATTCCAGTCAAAAGCTACGGAATTCCTGGAAATGCAATCCTGTAATCAGCTGAAGTCTCACTGATAGTGCTCCTTGCCAATTTTTGTGAGGATTATTGCCTAAAGCATCTGACGAATTTAGGGGTTTCAGATTTCGAGAAACATCTTCGTAAGAAGTTGAAAATATACATGGGTGTAGCTGGAGGAGAAATGCTTAGATCCGGAACTCTCGATAATACAAGGATGGAGGCTTTTTACGTGATCTGCTGTGCTTTGTAAACCGCATGAAACAGATCATTAAGCGCTTTGATCTCAACGAGCCAGTTCTGACTACTGCGCCGAGCATTGACCACAAAAAGCTGCGCCCTTTGAAGGCGTTCAACTCGATGATTGAACAATATCCAAAATTCTTTGAACAGGCCTTTAAAAATGATTTTCGTGAGCTGAGGACGGTAATCATCTGCACGGGCAACAAGGTGGAAGAATCAGCAGACTTTGAAACTTGTTGATGGAATTGTCTGTATTTCAAACGAGCAGATGGGAAGATGGCTTATCGCTTGCTAAGAAAGTTCATTGCGAACTATTGACAAATTCCGCATTCTTTTGAAGAAGAGAAGTGACTTTTCTCGTTATACAATCTGAATAAGTCCAAAATCCGGAACCGCCTGAGTACGGACATCATGGATGCCAAAGGGGGAAAGGAGAAGTTAACCAGCTAATATAAACATCACAACTAAGTTCAAAATTCAACAAAATGATGTACATGCATCATAACAATGGTTTATTGTTAATTCCATTCCGATATTTTTTACCTATACTGGAACTTTAAGTAACCAAAACAAACACCACATGATTCATTATCATATGATTAGTGCTCTGTCAGAATGGCTTAAGTGCAATGATCGATTTCCCCCGAGAACATTAATCGCTCGTATACAGATCTGTTTGCTTTTTTCAGAGCACAAAATGTGAAGTAAAGATTTTTACCAAGATTTTTGCTGTTAAATACAGATAAAAAAGATTTTTTCGGCAAAAATTAAAGATGGGAACGAAAAATAATGTTGCTACCACTCAGAGACCAAGGGTACGTTGTCCTTCGTTTCGGGGCCGTAGAGGAGTACCGTTTGAATACATATTTTGTAGGTACGGGTTTTAAAAATAATGCGTCGTTGCATCTCTCTGCTGGTGCCGTTATCGGCGGTCATTAGATAAAGGGTGATACGGTCAAAATTTGGTCAAGGGAAAACGCGTGTAAATCAGTGAAATCGTTTATTTAAAAAATCAAATTAAATTTCTTTTTCAAGTTCAATTAGTATAAAATTCAGGAAAAATATTCAGTTAGGCTTCCGCTTTTCCAGAATCCGAATTGCCGGGCCTTACGCTTGACCCCGCCATCGGATTTTGTACAGCCACCTTGTCCACCTTCTTCGCCGCAGAAAGCCAGCTTGCCTTGAACTGCTGCTCGTCCTTAGCAGTCTTTTGGTCTTCTTTAGGTTCCGCTTGACAATAGCCCAGTATTTCTCAATTGGGCGGAGCTCTGGCGTGTTGGGAGGGTTCTTGTCCTGGGAACCACCTGCACGTTGTTGGCGGCGTACCACTCCATGGCCTTTTTACCGTAATGGCAAGATGCCAAATCCGGCCAAAACAGTACGGAACAGCCGTGTTTCTTCAGGAAAGGCAGCAGACGTTTATTCAAACACTCTTTCACGTAAATTTCTTGGTTGACAGTCCCGGAAGCTATGAAAATGCTGCTTTTTCAAGCCACAGGTACAGATGGCTTGCCAAACCAGATATTTCTTTGCGAACCTTGACAGTTTCGTGTGCTTTGAAAATATCTGCTACCTTTCCCCTTCCTTTGCCGTATAAAACTCCTGTCCCGGAAGCTGCTTGTAGTCGGCTTTGACGTAGGTTTCGTCGTCCATTACCACGCAGTCAAACTTCGTCAGCATCGTCGTGTACAGCCTCCGGGATCGCGCTTTGGCCGTCGTATTTTGTTTATCATCGCGATTTGGAGTCACTACCTTCTTGTAAGTCGATAGTCCGGCTCGTTTTTTGCCTGATGCACGGTTGTAGACGATACACCCAGCTTATTTGCGGCATCTCGAGAGATAGGTTAGGGTTTCGCTTGAAACTACCGGCAACTCTCTTTGTCGTCTCAGCGGCTTCCGGTTTTCGATTTCCCCCGATCCAGACTTCCTGGCTGTCGACAAACGTTCCCCAAACACTTTAATTACATTTGTAAGGGTTCATTTGGCAACTTTTAGCGATTTTGCCAGCTTTGCGTGCGAGTAGCTCGGATTTACGCGATGCGCGAGCAAAATTTTGATACGCTGCTCTTCTTGCTTGGACGGCATTTTGACAACTGAAGAGTGAATTTCAAAATCAAAATAGGAGCAACATTCCACACACACACACCTTCAAAATGAGGGGTGTTCAGGTTTTTTAAATGCAAAATTGAAAGAAATACGTCAAGTTGATATTGACCAAATTTTGACCGTATCGCCCTTTACATGAATTTGTCTACCATTTCGATTTTATAACTGTCAAACTTAACTAACATTGTCTCGTCGTGAACCTCTCGCTTTCCTGTATTTTGTTCTAGACACACTATAGATGACTCCAATCCTACCAGTTTCAGCCTTGAGTCTGATTTAGTTTTAAATACGTATTAAAGTTGCGTGTTATGATATCAATGGCGTCGGTGAAACCAAAATGATGAATAACAAGCAACCAGCTAAATTCTAATTGATTGCAGTACAACAGTTGTCTGATACTACAAACATTTTTAGCCCGGGAGTTGAAAGGAAAAGGAGGGTAAACTCTGTTGAGTTTCAGTGACCTATTTCAAAATGCCTGCTTACTCGAGTCCATTCCGAGGTCACTTTCACTCACAACAAGCCCCACATAGTTACAGTACAAACATCAAATGGATATTGGTATTATGCATGCACTTCCATCCTCAAAGCATATTATTTTTTGAGGTTGCCACATGTATTGCAGGATCGTTAAAATTTATTTATAATCAGATAGATCTCACCGGGAATTGTTGCTGATGTTCAGTCTTCATTTGGTATGGAAAGCCTCTCGTGTGATGCTAAAGGATGCATTTTTATCTTTACTGGAGTAGCCCTCCGCTATCCGACAAATATTTTCACCTCGTACTTTCCCAAAGTAACAGCATGAATACAACTAGGATTTGAACAATCGCAATACTTCGAAAATTACAAGTAAAAATAATTTCGAAAAAAAATTAACATAAAAAATCACAATCACTGTGTAACGAATGAAAAAACTTGACAGCTATCGAAAACTAAACCTTCCGCGGGCTGTGTTTGCTGCGATCTCTATAAATCGTTATTTTGATTATTGATATTGATCAGAGATTTTTCTGTTCCTTTAAAGACTTTTTTCAAATGTTATACAGTATGTTAACAAATTTATCCACTCCATATAATTTGGTATATTTTTTTCTCCATTATTTATCATTTGCGTAACATTTTACGCTAGAAATTTCCATGTTTGTCGGATACTAGGTTAAAATTAATAATTTTATTCATCGGAACTAAATGACCCAAATTTACCTAATTGAAATATAGCGTGTATGTATAACTACCTGTCATTTTATCAACTATCCACAACATAAAATTCTGTTTCAAAACCATTGTTATTGTTTAACCACTTGAATAATTTACTGTTCACGCTCAATATACCGAAAGCTAGTGTGAAATTCCTGGGGTTACTTTCTTATATACTGTATAGCTAAATATGCTGATTAAGTATATTCTATGAGATTTTTCAAAGGGTAAGTCGCTAAGAACAGTGTGTGAGCCCACTAGAATATGTTAAATAAATGCAGAATATATGTTAAATAAATGCAGAACTTCGATTATCAATCCATATCACATGTCTGGCACACTGAGGAACACTTTTGATTGTAAAGCTTCTAGCAATAAGAACCAGCATTCTTGCCAATTTGCGTCGTCTGGACATTTTTATAAGAAACATATCATTTGCACATAAAGAGAATGCTAGATTTGGCGGAAATTAATGGAATATTTCATGTAAATTTAAGCCAGATATCGCTGAAATCAGGTCTGTTGTTTACAAGCTTGCAAATAAGTTCGTTGTTTACGTTTGCTTTGGCTTTGAATGAAACGAGGGGAAACTTTACGCGTCTGTTGAAATTCATATTTTATTCTGTGAGGTTGTAAGTTGCTGCAAAAAAATTGGGCAGTCAATACATCGACATCTTCGGCACTTAACGAGAACACTCAAAACATTGCAACGCTTGTAAACTCATTAAAAAAATTATCCTCTTTTGAAAAATAAGCAGTTCTTTAAATGTAGTTATCTGTGGTACATGAGCGCGATCCAACACGGTTTGGTAAAATTATTGACACTTTCGCTTTACGCCAACGGTCACCTTTTTCTTATTTTTTATTCACTTCCTTCACTTTCTCGTTGGTCTTTCTGAGTTCCCGCCTGGTCACGGCCCTATAAGTTTCAATTACACGTAGTTCAGAACAGTTCAGTGGATTCGTGTGACAGAACGCCTTCAATTAGTCTCATACCATTCCAGCAGGCTTTTAGACTATACAGATAAAAAGAAATATTGAATTTTCTGCGTTATCTAATGCACATAAAGGGAATGCTAGATTTGGCAGAAAATAATGGGATATGTTATGTAAGCCAGATTACGCCTAAATCAAGCTTGTTGTACGAAAGATTGCAAACATTGTTGTATGGCTCATCAAAGACTACAACCAATTGCGTTGTTTACGCCTCCTTTGGCTTGGAATAAAACGAGGGAAATTTTACGTGCTTGTTAATTCAGTTTTTTTTAAATTTCACCATTGATTGCAAACGATTGATTGAAACGGAAATTTTATATCGCTTTCATCTGGTGCCGATACCTTGCACACTAAGAAATTATTACTTTTACATGAAACGTTATTCGTCTTCGACTAAAATCGAGGAACGAAAACAAAAATTTCTTGTAAAATTATGCTTTCCGGAAGCGAAGCAAACGCAACTCGACTCATGGTAGGTTGGATCGAATTGCTTCTCTTTAGTCTTGAATCCTGCGTCTCTTTAATCTTGAATCCTGGAAAGTGTGAGCTGTTCAAGATAAGCAATAAAGGTAGTTGGACTTAAATGGAACTTACTAATCTTTCTTCTCATTTTCTTTTTAGTCTTATTATTGCGTCCTCGGAAACGCTTGCATGTGTCGATCTCAAGGCCAGAGCTGGTAACTCTCACGGCCATCATTTGACAATGAAAAAATAGGCAATCTCTCTGTCACGAGAAGAAATGAACTTTCATGAGATTTCTTGTCATTCTTATGAGATTTTGTCTCAAGCGATTTTGTTTTACAAATTTCTAAATGTTTACCTAAAATTAAACAAGCAATAATATGTAATCAACAGAGTGGACGTTTTATTTAAAGTTCTGTTATGAAACTTACAATTATATCAATAAATGTGTTTGTAATAGCGGTGACCAAAACACTTTCACGTACTGCCATGACGAAAAATTCGATGAGATTTAAAAGAAAATCTCCATCATCGTTTTCTCGCCAGATGAGATTTTCAAACGTAGTTCGGTAAAAATCGTAGGTCATTTTTCATTGAAAATGACATTTGCCCGCCCTGTTCAAGGCACTTAGGGAAACATGATTTTTTGGTAGTGTGTTTCAATTGAGGTTTTGCGAATTTCGATATTCTTCTTTTCATCATCCATTTTGAATTTATCTTTTGCGGTGTTAAGCTCCTTTCCCTAGGCATTTGTTGGAGGTCAGCTTGAGCGTACACAGATAAAAAGAAACATTGAATTTTCTGCATTTCTAATGCACATAAACGGAATGCTAGATTTGGCAGAAAATAATGGGATATTTTATGTAAATTTAAGCCAGATAATGCCTGAATCAAGCCTGTTGTATGAAAGATTGCAAACATTGTTGTATGGCGCATCAAGAACTACAACCAATTGCGTTGTTTACGCGTCTCCACTTGACTCGCATTCTACGCAATTTACAGGATACACTTCCAAAAGGAACTGTGCAAAATTTGATTAATTTCTGTCCAGAAGGAAAAAAAGATATAACCAGTTTAAAGTGTTGCGAAAACTCCGTGTTCACTTTTTACAATATATGTTTTGAAATAACACCCCCCTTGACCCATTTGACCATCACAGGCTACACGCACGATTTCCATTGGCATCTCGTCCCATATTTGCTGGTATATGGACTTGAAATGTGCCAAAGTTGATGCCTTCTACACGAAATAGTCTAGTAGTTTAAATCCGGTGAACTTGGAGGCCATTCAAAAAGTCCCTCAAATTATCCCTGCACCAGTTATTCTGTGCTCTGGCACATTTTTCGAAGTGGTAGCCCACAACCTGTCGTTTTGCATGTTGTGGGACTGTTACAGGACCAAATAGTTTGCCGCTGAGAAGACGAACTTCTCTCCAGCGTGAAGAAGAATCACAACATTACATTTCCGATATCTTTGGCATAGTTAGACAACGACGAAAAAATGTGTGAAAATATATTGGACACAGTGAAAATGCGATTTCAATGGAGCTTTCCGCGAAGCGTACTTCCGTGGAGTGTATTTACGCGGAATGGGCATAAGGAAAAATGTAAAATTTCACGTAAGAATTTTTAGAACCGAGTAAGCCTGTCTACGTTAAATTTTAGACACTTTTCTTCTATTGTTGTTTTTGAATTATGACAAGGATCACTGAAACGTTTCAATTATATGACAGCTGAAACTACCCACTTCATTTGGTGATACAACATGTTTACATTCATGTTGCATTTGGAAATCCGCTTGGAGAACCGCCACCGTTAGCGTATCTGGGGATACTTTACGGAATCTGATGGGTGTATCACAGAAACTTCGAGAATTTTACAGAAAAAGGATTAATATCTCTTTCAACTGATGCCACTGTATATATAACTCTATTATACAGAAAATAAACATTCGCCTTTGTTGAAGTATGTCTGCTTATTTTTGCCGAAATCTAACGTGGACAGGCTTTACTCTGTTTATCACTCAGTACAGACTGACGTAGAAGTAATCGCGTGACTTCAATTCACTGAAAAAAATCTGTTTTAGACATTTGCAGAAATTTATATAGGTATAAAAGGAAACTAGAAAATCGAATTGAAATGACGTTTTTCTTCATAATCGATTCTTCATTTTAACAAGGAAGTAGGAACGGTAGAGTACAGGCTCGAAAAAAAGTAAAAACATAATCACTACCTTATCCCTTTATCGTGTTATCATTTGCAGCATAAGAGAATCTCCACTTCACTAGCGTTCTGGTGTTCATTTTGGCTCCCCTTCCCCTCGTTGCCGCTGCTTTCGGCCCAACATTAGACCGTACTTTTCGAGTTCAGTAGTGATGATGGGGGTCAAAATAAACGCTGCGCACGCTAGTGCTCCACTTTCTGAAACGAGGCAAGCATCTTCCATATGCCGTCATCGTCTGGTACTTTTGTCCTTTGTGCATCATTCATCTCCATCGCATCCTTTTCGGCTTATACATATATTTGTTATGTGATTCACATTCACCGGGAATGATTTATGCTGATTGAATTAATCAAGTTCAGAGTACGGCTTATCCATACCTATGCATAAAGATTTGGACGAGCTGGGAAGAATAAGGCGAAGGAGATGAAACTTTAGAGAAAGTGCAGACTAGTCTAACATCGGAATCCAGTTACATTCGCAACGAAGCATACGTTGAATTGGAATCGATATTGGAATAAAATTGGACCGCATCGAATCAAATCGAACTTGTCGTTTTCCAGTGGTTGGCATCCTATCTGGGGTATGATGGCAAAACCGAACGAGCGTATTCTATATCATGGATCCGTTCAAAGACTCTAGTCGAGACTCTCTGGTATAGGTAGTGAAGAGTAGAACGTTGATATTCATGGAATATTTTAACGATTTTTTTTGCAGTCACAATCATACGTAAATGAAGGTGTCTGAACCGAACGTAAAGTTTTTTTCCCCCATAAATCATTATTGTTCTATGTTCATGCACTAGTGTTAAAAATATTCCTTCTGAGTATAGACTCATTTGTCGATAACTTTTTTTCAGAGCCTGAAGTTCAAAATAAAATGTTAATGTGTGCATTGATAAAAGTGATTATTTAGGGAAGGATGGTAAAAAAACGGATTTTTTTTTTAACAAACCAAATTGCGTTTTATTTTAATACAGGTATACCTCGATAGTACGTACATCAACTTTCTCACTTCAAGTTGCAATTGCATAAAATCTACTGATTCTATCTAAGATCTAACAGAACCAAAAGGAAGCACAACCTTCTATTCGTTCTTTTTCTTATATTAGACTTTAGATCAATCTGTACTTCTAATGTAAATTTGATTTGAAGTGAGAACGTTGATGTACGTACTATGTATTCGAATAAAACGCAATTTGGTTTGTTATTCCGTTTTTTGATCCGACGCTAGCTCCGGCCAAAACACCACTTCGTCATCCTTGTGGTACTTTTTAATGGGAGGCACTAATCGCATGAAAAATCGTAGCTTTGATTCGCTTTTTTTAATGCACACTTTATTCTCAGGATTGTGAGCGTATATTAACATTCAGTTTTGAACATATTTGGACTATCCTAAGCAATATATCTGAAAAATCGTAAAGCCAATCTCTATACTAGTTCAGCATTTCGCGAGTACTTTTTCAAACAGACGTTTCTGATTTTGTAAACAAAGAAGTAAGATTCAAACGCTAAATTCTAGAAATTCTTAGCCCTTCCATGCAAACTAGGGCCACCAACACAAGGAGTAACATTTCCCTTACATGATGGTAATGCTACTCTCCCTCAGGAGCCTAAGAGTTTTGGGAAATTTACGTTTGAATCTTACTTTACCTTTCTGTTTACAAAATCAGATACGTCTGTTCGAAAAAGTACTCAAGATTGTATCAATTTTACCCATGTACAACAATAATGTATCAATACAATTGTTTTTACGTCTGTTTTTTATAAGTACTAATCTATAATATGTGATTCAAAATTACTTGCACATATCAATTTGTCGGATACTGAGTAAAGAAAAATAAGATTATTGTATTGTGTATTAGGCAAAAGAAGTACAGCTACCTAAATCCACCCAATTGCAATTAACCGTGTAAAACATACTACCTTTTATTTGATCAAATTTAAACAATAAAAATTACTGTTTCATTGCCATTTTTTTATCAGCATTTTAATATATTTGCTTTGCCAACTTAGGGGCTGAGAAGCCTTGGATCCTTGGAATTTGATTATGCTTAGTTTTCATTTTTTGAATGTTTGATAGATATCGAACTTTTCGTACGTGTTGCACGTTAAACAAATTTATTTTGTATTTTTATCCTTCTCACACCATATTACACCATAAGAAGGATATTAAGATCGCTTGAAAACTCGACTTTTGTCGATGTGATTAATGTCATTTTTCATTACATTTGATGAATAATACGTTCAGGCTTGTCTAATAGTTTGTTTTATTAATTGAATATATGAAGTGTCCAATATCTTCGGAACTTCCGTTTTTTTTTTCAGTTTGATTTTGCTATATTTTGTACTTGTGTGTTTACTAGCGAAATCTTTAATTTATCGAATACTTACATACAGATTTATATCACGGACATGCAACAATCTCTGGACAAAGGTTCGTGAGTGGCTCAAAGACGCCAACTTTAAGAGCTTTTTTATTTTCGTTTCATTTGAAAACTGGATTGACATTAGATGAAAACCACTTGCGACATTAGATTTTATTCACATTTTTAAACGAAACGTCACGTGAAGATCGGATTGTTGTGGGCTCATCATTGTGAAATCATTATTTATTGCTTCCAAAAATTAACGAATTCATAATCTTGTGTAAACATATCTACAGCGAATTTTTTATAACAATGAATTTATGACAATGAAAGAGATTTCTTCATATCATTACAGTAAATTAAAACAATCCTCATATCGCTTTTCACGCATTGTTTCTTTTAACTTTTTTGTTGTCTGTGTTTCGAATGCAACCTTTTTCCTCTCCTTTGAAGCTTCGTTCATCTGTTTGTTTTGTTTTTAAGCCTTTTTTTCACTGTTGTTTAAAGACTTTTGAACCTTTTATTTCGTCTTCCATGCATTTAACATATATTAAATTCCCGTACTTACTTTTTTAACGTATTATGTATGGTACTATGTTGAAATAAACTTAAGTTTACTCTTTTTTCTACGTAAACTTTCGCGTTTTTCTTTTTATCGAGCTTAACGTCTTCGTTTTAACTTTACCGTAACAATACCAGTCTTAAATATGGTTCATACTCTGTTACTATTGGACCTTTTTCCTTTTTACCCTTTTTACACCAAAAGAAGGTTATTAAGATCGCTTGAAAACTCGTCTTTATATCCGAGGCCCAGAGGGACGAGTGTTATATACCATTCGACTCAACTCGACGAACTGAGCACATGGCTGTGTGTATGTATGTGTGTATATGTGTATGTGTATGTGTATGCATAGGCGTAGCCAGGATTTCAAATAAGGTGGGGCAAGATATTTTTTTAGAGAGAGAGAGACAGAGAGAGAGAGAAAGAGAGAATGAGAGCGAGAGAATTACACCGTCTTCAACCAGCGGTTGCACACGCTGAACACAAAACCTTATACAACGGACAACACAACGCTCGGTGGACCAGTAGAGTAGGGACATTTTCAAGTTCCTCCGGCTAGAGCAGGAATCGAGCCCTCGTTTTGTGACAATCCGCCTGAACGACGGGTGGATTATCTTCTCTACGCTTACCCAAAGTACTTTACAATACCCGTCAAACTTCAGCAATTCTAGGCTTGTTCTGGAAATTAAAAAAAAACAAAAAGGATTTTAAATACCTTAGGTTTTCCACATGTTTTAAAATAGAACCGCATTAAATAGCAACCATGGTAAAATCCTATGATGCAAACTATGAAAAACTATGATACATCACGACAAGCAAAAAGATTCATAGTACCGAGTGAGAAAAACACTCTAAACCTACTTAAATTAAACAAAAATAATCTGAGGGTTATAACCGGTCTATTCGCTGGCCACTGCCCTAGTAGATACCACTTGGAAAAAAATGGGTAAACTTGAACACTCACGATGCCGATTTTGCCAACAAGAAAGCGAAACTTCAGAACATTTGCTCTGCGACTGTAGTACTTTATTTAGGACTCGGCTTCGAAGTTTAGGAAAAGGGCTTTTACAACCCTATGAAGTCTGGCAGTTAAGTCCCAGTAAGGTAATAGATTTTATTAGACAAGTCGTGCCTACCTGGGACAAAATGCAGACTCAGACATTGCCCATAACATCACAATTGTGATGGGTAAACTGATCTGCTAAATTAAATGGGTCATACCACAATATTCCTCTAATTGGTCGCAGTGGTTTTTCACGACTCAACAAAAAAAAAAAAAAAAATGGTGAAATCCATCGGGTACTGTAATGAGTCGAAATATTCACTTTACAGTCGTGTTGGATTTTTGTATAGGATAACCACCGAGTTTGTTCACAGTTTGTACCGAAAATGTACTTTTCCTCTACGACCTTCTCATCCACACTGAAAATTGAATTTTGATTTTATTACGAAATCTAAGGTAAGACTAGAAAATCTATTCGTTGTATTCGTTGTAAATAGATTTGTACTTTTCAAGAAGCTACCTTCGTACTCGAAGCATTCATTGGCACAGTAAGAACATTCGTGCATTGTTCGAAAACAATATTAACTACCACAAATACTTTGTTATAAAAAAAAAGAAACTCTGGTGGTTGCATGATTGACTGACAGATCTTCTATATCGACTCAGTATGTAATGGAAAAAAACAATTATTCCAGCACACGTGAGGAGCAATACCAACATGTATAAGTACGATTGAAGAGAAGCAGCAATTGATTAATCTTCATGAAATTCATCTCGTGCACTGTACAAAGAGGTGTAATGATAGTATTTCACTAAATGACATGCATTAAGAATGTTTCATACAATTCACGAGACATTTGTTCTCTGTACAAAATCCATGTTTTCGAAACGAGTGAAAGCTAATTTACGAAAATAATTTTTCAGTGTACATATTGACAAAGCAGCACCGCAAAACACCGTTTTTCTCCCATAGAACCAGAAAAAAATCTTTTAGGTAGCTCATCGAATCTTTCGGTCCATTTCTAAGCATCTTACTATAAGGTACTAGGTGGGTCTTCACAGATTGGCTGGCAATATGCAAAATTTGGATGACGTCTGTTTTGAGTTGTCTCAAATAATATTAATCCATCCAATGTAGCTCAAAACGTAGCAATTGATTGAGCGGATAGGAGATAATGATATCATTGAGTATAGGATCAAATCTCCCCCGGTTGATGCTAAACCAATGAGCCTGGACATCAATAGAAGCATGAAGTTGCCAGAACTACACATTCTTACTTTTACCAAATCCCTAAATCGAAGTTTTAAATGGATTCGCATAGATTGTTCTTAAGAAACTTCTATACGAATGGTACAGTTGTGAAAATTGAAAGTTTACAAAAAACGTTTGCTTCGAGCATCGGCTGTGAAAGGATGTATCGATTCTTTTTTACGCACTATTTTATTATATGGCGCGTTTCGTATTGTTTCGGTTATCTATAATTCGATGATGGGAGTAATCGAGTGAGCCCAGAAAAATAAACAACAAAAATGCTTCTTGGTGAGATGTGCGGGTTCGCCGGGCTGGTGGTCCGGTGGTGGGGATCACAATTCATTGAGATTATTGAGATTATTCAAAGATATCCATAATGAAGGGTATTTGACAGTATTTCTCACTTTTTACACAAAAGAAGTCACCATCTTGGATTCCAAAATGGCGTCCAACATACAAAAAATACAAAAAAAGTCGAGCACTCGACACTGAAGAAGTCTGTAAGTAGCAGACGAAATAGGCCTATCTGTCAAAAGATAAGCTCATAGTGGAATTAAATGGAATTTGCTCGCGAATTCTAGCGAAAATTTAAAAAAGTGTTTCAAGGTTTAATTTTTTATTTTTTAAAAAGTGATCAAATGAAGTGTTAAATTTTAAATTCTCCTAGTTTCCCAATCACAATCGTTCTACTAATACGCTCAAAAAAGTTTTTTTTTTAAAAATAGTGTTTGAAAAAAAAAAAAGTGAAAGTGATACAAAAAATAAATCTCCAACATTGGGTCTACGATTTTCTTGAAATTTTTTCGTCTAACACCTGCCATAAGATTTTGTACAGTCTCCTTGTCCACTTTATTCACCGCAGAATGCTAGTTTGCCTTGAACTGTTTCTCGCTCACAACAGCGTTTTGAGTCTTCTTAAGGTTCCGCTTGACGATGGTCCAATATTGTTCGATTGGGCGAAGCTCTGACATGTTGGGAGGGTTCTTGTCCATGGTTACCACTTGTACGTTGTTGGCAGCATACCACTCCATGGCCTTTTTTCCGTAATGGCAAGGAGTCAAATCCGGCCAAAATAGAACAGAACAATTGTGTCGCTTCAGGAAAGGCAGTAGTTTCCGCTCGAAACCGCGGGCAACTCTTTTTGTCGTCGCTGTGGCCTCCGGCTTTCGATTTCCCCCCAATTCAGCTTTCCTGGCTGTCAACAAACGTTCATCAAGCACTTTTAATACGTTGGTAACAGTTGATTTAGCCACATTCAACAATTTTGCCATCTTGGCGTGAGAGTAGTTTGGATTTTCGCCACGCACGTGCAAAATTTTGATGTGTTGCTTCCCTTCCTTTGGTGACATTTTGATAAGTGAAGTGCTAATCTCAAAATTAAAATAGAGGCATGATGCTACACGCACACATCTTCAAAGTGAGGGCTTTGCAAAATTGTTTAATGCACGATGAAAGAAAATGTGTCAAGTTTAAGTCGGCCAAATTTTGATCGAAACACCCTTTATATACTAGCTTGCTGCCATATTTCTTAACAGGGTTTTATAATAAATTCACAATTGCTGTTTTTTATGACAGTATCATGTGTTTCAGTTTCATAATATAATTTTTCAAGTTCAATAACAGACGACTGGCAGGAAAATTGAAGAATTTTTATCAGGACTTGGTCCCTGATCAGTAATAGAACACGGCACGACTCCACTCCACGCCTACATTGATTGATTACACTTAAGAAACGACTGCATTATGAAAAAAAACAGCTCCTGAGCTACAGCACTAGTTTGAGCATAAACCAAGTGTAAAATTTTAATTGATGATTTCTAGATATACCAAACTTGATTGAAACTGATGGAAATTTTTCGAGTATCAAACAATAACGATGCAAGGATCAATGGAGAAATTCATTTTTTATTTTGGCTAAAAATCCCATCATATATCGAAGCAAAAAATCGAATTCACACGGAATTGGTAAGCAAGCACGAAAAAATTGACTGCTAACTGAAAATGATAAATGATACTCCGATACGATGTGTGGCGTTTGATGTTCGCAAACATATTAACGAGCATTGAAGCTCCCTGCACTGGCACAGTTTCTCACATCATGGTATCTGCCAATACGCGAAAAAAAGTGTTCTACTAAAAGAAGTAGCTTTTCCGCGTCTCCCATGCACGGTCCTGAATCATTCGGAAACACATATCTCACATTTTCAGATTAGACACAGAAATGTTTTTGAAAGCAAGCCCTAAGGACGAGGAATGCAAGCCAACCTTTCCGATTTCCATGACTGGTCATTTGTCATGCCTGAGCTTATGATATTCCGGAGAGCTAGAAATTGATGAATATTTATCTCATGTAGTCAAATCGATTGCATTGACGGCTTCTGAAACATATCGAAATTAAAGGTGAGGATTTAAAAAAAGTTATTCCAGAAAATTTCATCAAACTTTAACATTGACCAGGCTTGGCATCAAGCATGTAAATCCCCTTACCTACGATCAAACATGTATCCATAGCTACCTATCATAAAAATATTATTTTAATTAAATCTAACAGCCTTTTGTTTAAAAGTCCTTTCTCATTGCACTCGGTAATGAAAAACAATTTCCCACAAATTATTATTCCTGTAAGAGATCCCTCGGCTGAATAAGCTGAAACCACGGGCAATGTTCCTACCTGTGATTTTACAAATCATTTGAAAACACCTATCAGCATATTGATGGCGCATCATTAGGGTGCTTTGTTATTGGCAAAATGAGGGCTTTTTGTTCTCTGTCAAAGAAAATCATTGTCCATCCTATACATTCAAATCTAGTTTCCTCAATCGCTTAAGTAATTACATACAATAAATTATCACAGTATAACATGTTTTATCCTCCCTAATGCATTCTCGTCCATGGAAAATAATACCAAACAAGGCACGGACATAAAACGCGTCAGTATGCTTTTCGAATGAATCTCATTATAGTTAAAAAAAAATTACGGTAACACGTGAAGATTCCCAATTAATAAATTAAATCATTCCATAGCTTGATACTGGAATACTGTGCAGAATATTTATGAGGTCTCTTTTATTGGAACACGTCAAAATACATTTGGATCTAATATTAGAAATGTGGTTTAAAGAGTACTGGTAGGTTTGGTCGAACTAATTGCAATTTGAAGTACATGCAATGCTGCTGGCAGAAATTATTGGTTCAGTAATAATTTGCAAAAAGAAAAAAATTGAGCACACATGTAAAATTTCAAACCTAGAATTTTGTGGCCCGTTGGAGTGATCGAAGAGTTGCTCTTTGAAGGTCATTTTGACGTAGGACTACACGCTAAGACAATAAAACGGAAAATTCGGTGAAAAAAACCGAAAACCGCACAAAACTGCATCGGTAGCATGGTATAGTTGGAAAGCAGGGAAAAACGTTTTATTACTTTACTTATGTTTGTATGGTTCTTTTTACCGAAATGGCTTGCAGCTCAATGAGAGCATTTTTAGCCAAACTCAGATAAAATATAACAATAAAATTTGTAAATCCACTTAAGTCAAAAAATAAGTAAAATCAAATGTTTTATTTCAGTAAATTATACCGATATTTAAGGTTTTGCTACAAAAACATAATTTTCAGTTAAATTAAAACCTTGTTTTCGGTAATCTTATTTTAGCGTGTAGGTCTTTGTTTTCTATACTGGGGTACACGTTCTTATTGCAAAAATCTAAAGCGTCACGAAAGGCGGTCAGGTATTGAACGTTAATAACTACACACTTAGAAATTATGAATTTTACACGAGACCCAATCCATGTTTGTAAATAGTCCGGGAACGTAAAGTCGGGGAATGTAATAGTCGGGGAACGTAAAGAAAGATTTCGTGTAAAATTATGTCTCCTAAAACTGAAACACAACAATTCGACAAAAGATGTGTTCGGTTGAATATATTTTCTCATCTCTTTCAACACATTCTTATGCGCTAAAGAACGCTTGCATGTGTCGGTCTCAGGGACAGAAATTTACACGAGATTTTGGTAGTGTGTAAGTTATTTTATCGATTGATTTCCAAAATGTTTGCACCAATCGATCGTGACATTTTCTACCTTTCGATTCGATTATATGAAAATATTGATTACGAACATTCATTAACTATTGAACTTAACGAAAATCTAAGGTGATGTCTTATAATGCCGATACTCAGAGTAAATTTTCTAAATGCAGAGTACTTTCCTATCACAGACCACACATTTTAGTAAAAAACGTCTCATATGCCGCAGTGATTGATATATAATGGCGACACCTTCGGATTTTGCTTCATCATTCAGTATTGTTCTAGCGTCACGTTCGGACGTGTTTTACGCTCTCTCGGTAAATAGTTTTAGGCCCACACTAAAAAAAATCGACACGTCACATCAACGTGAAACGCACTTAATTATCGTCCACTGCCAAAACCAGCAATAAACACGTAGAATTTACGTAAGAGCTACGTGATTTCCACGTCAATCCACATTCTACGTGATAATCATATAATTGTTACGTGATTTTTCAACGTACAATTCACTGGCACGTAATTTTCACCTGATTCTACTGAAGAAGATTTTGTTACGTGTTCAGGTGAAAGTAACGTGAAATTTCATGTGGAAATAACGTGACGATTTTTTTGAGTGCACGCATTTCCGAATCATCGATACCAGCGACGACGTGTATGGAGACCGACGAGACGCAGCCAGAAGTGGCTGGCACGACCGCAAGAAAAGGCATGCGGAAGAAGCTCGACGTCGAAGCCAACGTGAAACAGCAGCTGCTTAGTAGCAACGCCTTTAGCAGGGGCCAATTAAATTTTGACGCTCTCGGAAACACCTGAACGTCCCCGGGGAAACCTGTTTAACACATTAGCAACCCTCGAAATCACTGATACGCCCCAGAACAAAATTTTGTTGAGACAACTGTGTTTTCGTATCTTAACGTGTTTTTTTTTATTTTTCGTATTCACAAATAGTCGTTAAAAACATATGACTTTTAACAAATGAAAGTTTTTTTTTATACTTCTCTACTGTTTAATATGAATGGATCGCCATTTGCTTGGATGAACACTTGAATTCGTCTTGGAATTGACTCATACAGATTATGAATGGTTTCATTTGGAATCCAGTACCATTCTTGGATTGGATGATCCTCGAGCGCTTTCAGCGACGATGGAGGAGGAAAAACACTGCAAATTTGAGCTTCCAATGTGGACCAAAGTGGCTCAATGATATTCAAATCCGGAGATTGTGCTGGCCATGGCAGATGCTTAAAGTCCTCATCGCGTTCCTCATACCAAGACTTGATAATTTTGGCTGTATGAATTCCTTCGCCATTCGGACACACAATTTTCATCATGTTATTTTATTTTCAAAGTTATCTTCATAAAAAATAAAACGTTATAGCATGAACATATCTGATCTTCCAAAACTTCTTCATAATCATCAGCAGTGATATTTCATAGTACCATGATATGGCACCCTATACAATAACAGACGCTCCTACACGGTAGTAACTAAGTACCCAAAATTAAGTTCATTTCACCCAACTAGTATATGCCATAGTACTCAAATTTGAGTAACTGTACCCAAAGTTTATGGTGGGTAAATTTAACCTAATGCAATCAAACTCGTTAAAACCAAAAATAGAGCACTTTTCCGCACGGTTTGTTATCAAATGTTATACAACTTTTGAAATAAAGTGCCTTTCTCGTGATGATAGAATAAAAATATAAATTTACTTGATAATTTTATGGATTTTGTTTGCTTCTTAATTTCCGCGATTTTTAATTTTAATACCGTAACATATTTATTGTTTTTCGGTTTTTAAATCTAATATACTTCAAACAATAAAAGTATGCAAATGACTTCCATTTTTACTCAAAAATGAGTTGTCAATGAAGTACTCACCCATTGAGTAATGTTTACCTAATGTGCAGAATCAAATTTACCCATCCCTCCAGTTCAACAACAGTACTCAATTTCCAGTTTAAAAATACTCAATTCTAGGTACTTTGCTTCTTCCGTGTACATGCTTCACAATTGGACGCTGACAATCAGCTCTGTTAGCCAGGTGTCCTCCACACATAAACCCGCCCTGTAGTAGGGAATTCCGTGTACGATGATTCATCCGAGTATACAACTGGCTCCATTGATCAACTGTCCATGATTTATACTCATTGCACCAGTGCAACCGATTAGCACGTTGATCTTGGAGATCAATGGTTTTGCTATGGCAGCTTGGCCGTACAAATTTTGCTCGTGGAGTTTCCTTCGAACTGTTTGAACAGAAACGGGCTCTTCCAGGGTCGAATTTAAGGCCGCGGTTGCTTTCACAGCACTCATTCTGCGATCATTCGTTACAATTCGCTTCAGAAATGTCCTTTGTCCGTTTTTCCGTCCTTCAAATACTCAGCCATAATACGAAAAACCGTTGACGCTGATACACCCACTAATTTTGCTGACTCAGATTTTGTTACATAATTTGTTACATTGAACATTTGTTACATACAAATTCGAAAAATATTGTAAAAAATAAAATAAGCTGATCAGAAACGCCTCAAAAAAGGCCATCAAATAGAGAGAGATCTTTCAGTACCGGATACCTTTTGCAAAACGCCGGACATTTTGCAATACCTAATTTTCATGGTATTAACGGTATATTTTAATCAACAATATGCTAAGGGCAATCTTCTACTGTGTCAGATTATTAAATGCTTCGTGATGGTGGCCCACGGCACGGCATGTAACTTTTCTCTATTACAGGTTCCCCCGGGGATGTTACGGTGCTCCCAGAAGTAGCCAATGTGTCCAATTCTTTTCAAAGTGGCTTTCCTAATATTCCAAAACCTTATTTATGAAACACCATGAAGATAGAGCTGTCGCACGGCATGTTTTGGTGTTAAAATGTACAGGTTCCCCCGGGGCCGTTCCAGTGATCCCGGGTGCGGCCAATGTAGCCAATGGCCTTTTCTAGTATGCCAAAACCTTATTTATGAAAGATCATGAAGATACAACTGTCGCATGGCATGTATTGGCGTCAAAACGTAATTGGCCCTTGCTACAGGTTCCCCCTGGAACATTCCGGTGGCCCCGGAAGTGGCCATTGTGTCCAAATGTCCACTTTAAGTTTAAAGAGAGCCTTGTGATGAAAAAAGAAAAAGAAAGAGGTGTCGTACGGCATGTTTTGGTGAAAACATTTAATTGGCTCCTGCTACAGGTTCCCCCGGGGTCGTTCCGGTGGTCCCGGGAGCGGCCAATGTGGCCAATAGTCTTTTATATTATACCAAAACCTTATTTATGAAAAATCATGAAGATAGAACTGTCGCACGGCATGTTTCGGCGTCAAAATGTAATTGGCCCCTGCTACAAGTTCCCCCAGGGACATGCCGGTGGCCCCGGAAGTGGTCAATGTTTCAAAACGTCTACTTGATGTTTAAAAAAAGCTTAGTGATGAAAAAGAAGAAGAAAGAGGTGAAGCAACGCATGTTTTGGTGTAAAAATGCAATTGACCCCTGCTACAGGAGCAACATGCGACGATCAGTGCAGGTAACTGCACAGTGGAATCGAAGAGGTTCTTGAGGTATCTTGGGGTTATGATCGACGATAAGTTGGCCTTTGTAAGCCACGTCGATTACGCTTGCAAGAAAGCCTCAATGGCTATATCCACATTATCCCGCATGATGTCGAATAGCTCGCCGGTGCAAGGGAGCAAGCGTAAACTCCTGGCCAGGCATGGATCACCGCCTTGAGTGCCAAAAGCTAGAGATTACGCACAGGCTTATGTGCCTAAGAGTGGTTAGTCCATACCGGACGGTATCGCGCGATGTGGTCTGAGACCTAGCGAGGATGATGCCAATAGGCATGGTCATAAAAGAGTACGTAGAGTGCTTCGAACATCGTGGAACAAGAGGTATTCGGAAGACCACTAGAGCCGCATCCATGGCTAAGAGGCAAAGGGATTGGAACAACTCCAGCAAAGGTAGGTGGACCCACCAACTAATCCCGGAATTAACCGGGTGGGTCGGTAGGCGACACGGTGAAGTGAACTTCCACTTAACGCAGATATTGTCTGGCCATGGCTGTTTTAGACAATACCTGCATAAATATGGGCATGAACAGTCCTCCGCATGCAGCGAGTGCGTCGAGGAAACTGCGGAACATGTGTTCTTCGCATGTCCTCGCTTCGACGGCGTGAGATCCGGCATGACTGCCGTAAGCGGTCACGACACGACTCCGGACAATTTGGTCCAGAGGATGTGCCAGGACCGGGACGTCTGGGACGCGGTATGCGTAGCAGCCTCCCAGATCGTCCTCGATCTCCAATAAAAATGGCAAAACGACCAAAGGCAGGTCGCAGGGACCATCTAACTACTAAAGTGAAAGGTGGTTCCGGGGAGGGTCCAGGGCTTATGGCGCGGGTGGGTTTTTAGTGGGTCGAGGATTTGGCACCCTCATCCCCACACCCTCATCCCCATACCCTGAGTTCTTCAGGTGTCTGGTTGCAGATTTTCCATCCCGCCTAAAAAAACAGGTTCACCATCCAAGCCGTTTTACTCATCCATCATAGGGAAGGTCCATTAATTATGTCACGCAGTAAGAGGAGAGGGACGTTAATGGACGTTCCCATACGTGTTTGAAAAATCTCTGAGCATTAATCAATTTTGTGAATTAAAACCGATTTTACACTTCAATAATATGTGTTAATAAAATCTGTGAGCAACGATGGACCCAGGAAGATATATTATTTAAAATCCAAGCCTCATAAAGAAAAAGCAGAGCTAAAATGAAATGTGACTAGCAGGGTAACCCAACCCTGTTTTTTCATAAATATACGTATTTTTGTGCTTGGTTTTCTTCCAAAACTAGACGTATTACAGCAATAGCTACCGATGGGAGCCAAAACAAGTAACTATTTTCCCAACTAGTGTTATCAATACATGTAAGATTTAAGAAAAAAAAATTTCATGTATTTATTTTTCGTAGTTTTTATGTTCCACCTCCTTCCGGAAGCTGTCTACTTTCGTGAGTAAAGGGCGAACACGAAATTATTGCGACACCGAAAATGTCATGCCAATTTTCTTATAATGTTTAGAATCAAACCAAAATTTTAGGGTAGTTTTATACATATATTCACTTCAAAAATCAAAAGAAAAGTTAATCGATGGAGCCTTGAGTGTAAAATTGAACGCATTTTCGCTTGATGCCCTCCATCAAAGTCTTTACAGTGTCATCCGGTACCAGTATCTCAGTTTTTTTTCCATTTTCTTAACATGTCCTTCTCGTCTTTGACTGTCTTCTTGCTCTTCCGAAGTTCCCGCTTCATCATTGCCCAGTACTGCTCCACCGGGCGCAGCTCCGGACAGTTTGGCGGATTCATGTCCTTTGGAACAAAATGGACAGAATTGGCCTCATACCACTCCAGGACACTTTTAGAATAGTTGCATGATGCCAAATCTGGCCAAAATAGCGGAGCTTCGTCGTGCTGCTGCAAGAACGGCAAAAGGCGCTTCTCGAGGCACTCAGATTTGTAGATCTCGCCATTTACTGTGCCCTTTGTCACGAAAGGCTCACTCCTCAGTCCGCAAGAGCAGATGGCCTGCCAAATGAGATATTTGGAGGCGAACTTCGAAATTTTCTTCTTCTTAAATCTGTCGTCCACATAGAACTTGCTCTTGCCGGTGAAAAACTCCAACCCCGGAATTTGCTTAAAATCGGCTTTTATATACGTTTCGTCGTCCATCACACAGCAGCCATATTTTGTCAGCATCTTCTCGTATCTTCCGTGCCCGAGTTTTAGCCGTCGATTGTTGCCGCTCATCGCGGTTTGGGAAGTTCTGTACCTTGTATGTATGTAGTCCAGCTCTCTTCTTTGCATTCTGGACGTAGCTCTGCGACATGCCGATCTTTTTAGCCAAATCACGGCTTGAGACGTTGGGATTTGCTTTAATGATCCGCTTCACCTTCCCCTCCGTCTTTTTGTTCTCCGGTTCCGGTTTTCTTCAGCTCCTTTGCCGTGGTCCAACGTCAACCGCTCCTGGAACCGCTTCAACACTCTGGAGACGGTTGAATGGTGAATGTGGTGAATGAAAACATTTTTCCCAACTGCCGGTGCGACAGGTCAGGAAATTCCAGATGTTTGGAAAGAATTTGTTCTCTCGACTCGCGTTGGTACACCTCCATTTTCGTTGAATCGAAAAACACGACTTCGAGTTTGTCAGCATGTTAACAATAGACATCAATGAGAAAGTGTGCAAAATTTGGATGATTTTTACCCAATGGTAAAAAAGTTATGCCCTGTTGAATGTGTCGCAATAATTTCGTGTTCGCCCTTTACAGACGTTGTGAGCAATTTAATATATCAACTAGCTAGTTAAGCTTCAATGATACTGTAAATATACGCAACAATAACTCGTAGAAATCATTCCAATGTGTCAATTTCTCATGCTATGCCACTTTTGGACAGCAAAACATGTGTCTCTTTTTTTATCTGCTACTCAACTAAACTCTGAATTTAAACTTTATCACATTCATATACCATCACAGTTACAATTTATCATTACACCGTCCCTATGACAACTAACACAATTTTCTGTCAATTAATGCTTCTTTCCATTTCGACATTGCAGCGTTGATTGCCAAATAACACCCTTTATTAAATTCGGAATCAATTACGTTTCCAACAACTCCTTATCAACTATGTCAGTAGCATCGCGATAGTCAGACATTCCCGGTACTTACAGTCCTCATTTACGCTGGAAATGCACAAAATCATTTGTTGGCAGAATTTCACCGAGGGATTCAAAAATAACCAAAACGGCACTACAGCACGAAGACTGCAATTTTGTCGATTTCAATTTTTCGTTCTGCTATTTTCACCCTCATCTTGAGACTGCATCCTTCTCAGACCGCTCTACCTTAGGCAGGGAAAATCTTCAGAAGTAGTCCACAGTGTTCTTCTTTACTGGTGACCGTTGCTGATGTCGGAAGCTTATCGCTGGTCTCCGGTCCCTCTGACAAGAGGCCGATGTGACGAAACCAAAGTTGAACTACAGAACGATAGAGAGAAAGATACGCTAGAACCGATGTTGCAATATTGTGTTCAAGTCTAGCCACAAAATTTGTCGCAAAACTATCTAGAGAAATTTGCTCGAGACGTGCTGGGAGTACTGCTGCAGGAAATACTCAATTTTCCTTAGTGGTCACGGTAAAGAGTGGGGAATGGGATCGATTATTTGTTTTACTCGGTTGTTGATTCATTCGGAGCTGCACATTTTCTTAACTTGTGTGATTCGTATGGTAGAACATCAAAATATGAAAAACAATATATATAGGTATTTTATGCATAGTATGCATAAGGATCAAACATCCCTTGCGTTGAACTGGCCAGCTTGACGTGTGAATACACGAATCACTAAGAGTCAGTTCCACTGTGGTAATATCATAGCCATTAGTTTTTCCACTGTAGTTATCTACTCACTTTTTGTATAGGTTTTTTTTTCATTATGGTATGATAGTATATTATTGCATTTAAATTCATTTCATTAATTAAAATGATCGTAGTACGCATAAGATTATTACGATCCATGGCAACAGAGCTGTAGATTTTAGTTATATTATTATTTATACAGGGTGTGGCAGAAAATAATGCGAAAAATTGTTTAATTTATTTCAAATTCCATTTTCAACTAATTCAAGCAATAATATCATCATTTTCGAGTGCAGTTATCTTTAAGGTCTGTATCCGCAATAATTCGGACACCTAAAAACATGAATAAAACATAAATTTCGCATTATATTTCCGTCGTAGTTGTTTATTTCAGATTCATGGAATGTGTTTTAACAATTTGTGCAGACAAAACATAGTAATTCGGTATTTGCATAAAATTTTCGAACTTTTCGAACTTTGCGCTTAACTCCGTCCATTAGGGTTTGTACAGACTCTTCAGAAATAGCCATCTTTGTCCAAATTTGGTGGAAATGTTTTATGTCTTTGATTCCTTGCTTTTTTTCAGAAAGCTTCCGCTTCATCAGAGCCCAATATCTCTCGATTGGTCGTAGCTCTGGGCAATTTGGCGGGTTTGAGGTTATTGGTATTATGTTCACTTGATTTGCTTGGTACCACTCCATCACAGTTTTAGCATAGTGGCATGATGCCAAATCGGGCCAGAACAAAGGTTTTTCTTTGTGACTTATGATGAAGGTTAGCAATTCTTCTGCAGACATACTTTCTGATAGATCTCCTTGTTGATTGTGCCTGTAGTGACGAAAGATTTACTCTTTTTGCCACGCGTGCAAACTGCTTGCCACACAAGGTATTTTTTGGGAAATATCGTTGCCTTCTTCGTTCTGAAATGCTCAGCTGTAGCATTTCTGGCCATAGAAGAATAATAAGCCAGCCCTGGAAGCTGCTTGAAATCTTCCAGGACATATGTTTCATCGTCAATAACAACGCATGAAAACTTCGTCAAATATTCGCAGTACAAACGTCGATTCCGTGATTTTGCTGCCAAGTTCTGTTTGTCGTTGCGATTTGGAACTGTTTTTACTTTATACGACTTAAGTCCCAAACGTTGTTTTGATTTTTGGACAAAACAAGGCGACATCCCTATTTTACGAGCCATTGTTCGAATGGAGAGATTTGGGTTCCCTAGTAGCACACGTGTTTCCATTTAGTTGAGATAACATGAATATAACTTGCTAAGTCATATTCAAGTTACTATAACTAATTATGATCGTAGTGTGTTACTTGGGTTTTTCGTTAATATCCTTTTCACCTTTCGGTCCATGACAGGATCAGCGCGTCCAATGTTTTTGTCACTTCTCGGTATCCTCTCCACCGTCAAACGTCTCGAAAATGATTTAGGCACATCGTGAACAGTGGATTTAGGCAAATCCTATGTTTTTGCAAGGTCCCGTATTGACAAGTCAGGATTTGCCGTACGCACGTACAAAATTCGCTCGCGCACTTGTTTTTCTTTCGTCGCCATCTTGAATACTAAACATGAAATGTTAACATCAATCATAGCCATCATATACTCTCAGCTATACCACAGTGAAATTTTTCATTCCTACGTGCAGTATGTCAAAAGTTACAATGATTTGAAGGTGTCCGGATTAATGTGGATACAGATTTTATAAAGTCCTTTTAAATAAATTTGTTCAATGTGTCCTCCATTTTTATTAATAACATCCTCGAGTCGACGCCGGAAGCCAGAGCATGCCTTTCGGACGTAGTCCTCCGACATTGACTGCCGTGTGCGTGTTATGGTTGACTTCAGGGTTTTCACACTAGAGTGTAATGTTTTGCAGGCTCGTGCTTCAACATTAGCATTAGCATTAGCATTGACGTTTGCACACCTCGTGGATGGAGCTACGATGAGGAATAATTCGTTGAAGACATTGCATGCCACCATGAAACGAACCCAGTCGATGATACGTTTCTTCACGCAATAATCTCCACGAAGACACTCCTCAATCGCTCACCTGGCCACGTCCATGCAACCGTTGGAGATAGGGAGGATTTGGTATCTACCTTAAGAAGACACGGGGAACCCACGTAGCCTTCAGCAGACATCAAAGGAAAAAGGAAATGAATAGTCGGAGGGAATAGTTGAACAGAATGCCCTGTTTGGTGCACAGAACAAAAATTTATTCAAACATGGTCGTTGGGAGCATCCAGCCTAAGAAGATTATGTGATGCTCCATTTCTCTTCAAACGGTTGGGACTTAAGCATTAACTATAGTCCTAGGTCCCTATGGCTTATGGTTATAGCGCCATTACTTGCTCTCTGAAAAGAAAAGAATGTCTGAAAATATAAGAACGGGTAATGAAGAAGGACTTGTCAGATTTCTGAGATTGCTGCGACCACATCGCGTTACTTTAATATTCATCTTTATGTATCATTATTTAATTAGTCATCATCACAATTTGTATCAAATCACAGTTCAAAAAAGATTTGAAGCCGAAGCATTATTTTTGGATCATTATCCAAATATTAAACGGGCATCTGGACCTGTTATGTGTAAATTATGCGTTTTAAAAACGAAACAAAACATAGATGATTTAAACAGTATTGCCATATCATGTCATCCCGCAAAAATATATGTTACACGTAGTAATGCTTCATGGCAGTTTTATATGAACTGCCAAATGATGTTTTGTTTTCGAATTTCAGTTGAAAGGAAAGTTCAATTAATATGAATTCCGTTTGAAAAACTACTATGAAATGCTTATTCTACCATTAAATATCGATTAAGGGTTTGAAATGATGTGTTCAAATGCAGTTATGGTAAAAGGAACCATTTTAAGACAGGGTACTTTAATCCTATGTTTAGCAATGAAAGCAAATATGCTTACCTAATAATGGATACAGCTAAATATCTAAAAACATTTCAATCGATTGTGAAATCGTGGAAAATTGGAACCTATGATAATCATTCGAAGCAATTGAAGGTCTTCCAATTGTTTAAATTGTACCTATCGATAGTTTCTACATGCCACCGGTCTTACTATATAATATTGATGGTCATTTTTATTTTCGTTGCAAATTCAGTTGTAATACTGAATGCTAGAAAGGCGATGCATTGAAGTATGTTAACATATAGAAGTCCCAATAGGTGTAGTAGAGATGTAATATTTGAATAAATAAACTGTCAATGGCAAGCAGAACTATTGTTTGTAGATATAAATGTTTGAATATGCAATTGTAATAAAATGGTCGATTAACGAGAAATAAATAATAATAAATGATCTTGTTATGACAATGCCGCATGTTTATGAATTTTATAGATAAAACCTTCTTATACGTCCCATCATTAAGGCATAGGCAATTTCTATGATGTAGTCTATGATTTGGACCCTTCAAACATAAAACTTTAAGATTTGATGCATATACAAGTTAAATGATAATCACAATGCACTCAATCTATATGGAATGTGAAGCAGAAATAATATGGTCGTCACTCATACAAACACAAATATATGTAAAGGTACTTAGTTGAATTTAATTTGATACTGTCCAGCCTTTCCGCTTGGCGAAACGTGGTTCGAAAATGTTGCTTTTCTGCTGAAAGCCAATCCGAATCTTCCCTTCTGGTTTCAAGCCCGATCTCCAATTGGCCGCAGGAACTTGGTTAAGTAGAAGCACATACACTTCCGGCCAACGCTGGAAATTCAACTACATTCCCGGTGGCCTTCAACATACTTCAGCATACTTTTCCACTTAGAAACGGTATCAGTGCGCTAGCAACTCCTATTTATCGCAGCAAATGTTCACTCCGCGAAACTTTCTTCGGACCAATTGTAAACGTCACCAAGAGATTTTATCAAAAAACCAACCGAACTTAACGTTAAATGCATTCGAAATCGAATAATGTACACTGTTCACTGTTGTACAGACTTTAAATTAATTTAAAATCAATATAAAAATATGTATTTTCGAGAGAGAAATACTCAGCAGAAAAAAATAACAGGTCAGATTTTCAGCCCGGTTTACTACCTTGCAGGCTCGTGCTTCAACATATGCACAAATCGAATAACCCATGGATTAAAATCTGGACTGCTAGGGGCATCAAATCCTTCGGCCAAAACTTTATGTTATCGTCCAACCATTGTTGGGTTCGGTTGGACGTGTGTCACGGCGCTCCATCCTGCTGTAGGGCAACGTTTTGGTCCTCGGAGAAGTTGGTCTTCACCCAGAGAAGCACTTGGTTGTTTAAAATACCGATATACACTTCAGTACTGATTTTAACTCCAGCATCAATGAAAACAGGCGGCATTTTCAAACCGTTGGACGCCACCAAGCCAAACATCATGACACCAGCCGGATGTTTGGTTTGAAATTTGAATTTCACTTTTTCCGGAACGTTCTCCATTTTCTGCGGTGAAATGAATCGGTTCGTGCGGCTGTTGACCACAGCATCGATGCTGAAAAGCTTTTCGTCGGAGAACAGGATTATCATTTTTTCCTTCTTCAACAAGGAAAGCAATCTCTTGGAACGAGTTACTCGTAGTTCCTTGACCCGGTCCGTAATCAAGTGGCGTTTCACTCTGGCTCTGGAAGATGCATGCAGGTCTTCTTTGATGACTCTCCGCATGGATTTCTCCGAAACTTCCTTTGCTTCCTCTGCAAGTTTTCTTATGGAACGCACCGGATTGCGAGCAATTTTTGCACGGACCGATTTGATCACGTTCAGCGTGCGTGCCAAGTGCGGACATCCGCTTCTCGGCTTCCGCTGCTTAGTACCATTCTGCAGGGACTTTTTTATGCGGTAAACTGTTGCCAAATGGCACCCTACCACCTTGGCAATCTTTTTCGGCTTCTTCTGGGCGAGCAACAAATTGGTGATCACTTCTTTCGCGAACATTTTGAAGAATTTGTAATAACACAAGTAGAATGTTTGGATGCAGGACTTGAAAGTTAACATAAACAAATACGTTTTCGCCAGAAATTAGTCACTAGCTACCCAATGCACAAGTTTGAACATTTTCGCATTATTTTCTGCCACACCCTGTAACTTTCGTTGTCCAGCATGAACGATGTCCCGCAGTTGTTCTTCGTCATCCACCGGCACTACGATTTCGCGGTCGCTATCTGCTCGTCCGTGTAATCGAGACACCGAGTCTTCTTCCGACCGATGATGTCCTCCATCTTGAGGGTTCGGTGAATCAAGGTATGGGAGCAGTAATATTTTCGGCTAGCGTCACGCAAACTCGTTCCGTCCTTGTTGTCGAACAGTTTTTTCAACGCTTCCGGCCTTCCGCTCCACGCTCAGGGATGCCAGGATCCGGTGAACTGTACTCACGGGCACGTTTTTGTCTCGAAAGTGGTCTACCGTAAAAATATTTCCACGATGACCATGCGTTTGGTAAAACCGTACAACACGATCGCGAAGTGCTTGCTGTTTCGACGCCATCTTCGATTGTACTGACAGCACCCGAGCGAAAAGAATCATGCCACCCATTTCTAGGAAGTCCAGAGAGCAATTCTCTTGGAGAGAATAAAAAATTAAGCTCTTTACTTTAATTACAGAAAGGTATTGAAATCATTCTCATTTTTTATTGAACACCCGTTTATTTGCATCATTGCCCACGAGACTTGTTTCACTTGGTTTTGCAAGCAATACTTTTAGCACTACTTCATTTTCCGACCCTCATACACAATGTTAACAATAGGGAGGTGGCAGTCCCATGCTCCCTATCCAAATCGTTTCACTTCGTTGATGGTCCCTTCCTTTTCCCGTTATATATTATGTCGTGGATATTCAGTATATTTTGTAGTGGTCATTTGATTGCTTACCTTGTGTTAGAAAATTTGGCTGAAAGTAAAATTTATTAGGGTTTATACCGTTCTTTACTTATGGCTTTGTGTTGTCTCGCTGTTACTGCTTTTGAAAAGTTTACTTTAGGATGACCATATGATTTTGCTCGCGGTCCTAGGATAGGGAAGATAACAGAAAGGAAAGGTAACACGCTATGCGCTTGTGAGATTTTCATGGTGATATTCTCACAACGGCCGTTCAGAATGGTTCGACGGATGCATATGAGAGATCATTCCGATCACGTCTTCCTTCCGAAGGGAAATAAAGCCGTAGGTCATGTGTTGATGAGTGCGATATTTAGGGTGGAGGTGCCTCCTTCTGGTGGTGAACCACCCTAAAGCAGAAAACTACCTTGATACAGAGAGCACATTGACGAAGCAGAACATGTAACAATCGTAGGATATCTCTGGTTCTACTGCAGCAACTCAATAAGATCTTTGATAAGAATTTTGTTGACATCTTTAGCTGCTAATCCGGTAGTCCAAAATAGTAGCATTGCAAGAAAACGAGGCCATCCGAAAGATATTAATTTCGATTGATTGTAACCATAGAATAGAATCTATAGTATGTACAATTAATATTAGTGTTCACGACAATAAGATGACAATAGGCTTTGTATTGTGATTTCACGATAGAATCTATCAAACATTGAGACAACGACAATAGAAAATGTGGATTGTTAAGAAAAAATGATATTTTTGCTATCAAATTTGAGTCATTTACTATTAATTGTCTTGTTTAACAATTATTGAAAATTCTAGCATATGGAGTGAATAGTAGATTTATTGTAATGGCAATATGCATTGTTCACCTATCTGATACATGAACAACAAGATGCATGGTCAGAAATAAATTGTTATGTTATTTGTTATGTTATTATTATTGTATTGTAATTGTATGGCTATTTTTATCCGGGTTTACTAAAACTTGTCTGCCTTTGAGTTTCATTGTTCCTATTAAAAATTAGCATTTAACAAATGGAGGATCTGTGAAATAACAACCGATTTGAAATTAATTTAATGATCTGCTCTGCATCACCCAATCACCAACATATCTACAATATGGATGAATACTTTATAATTTATTTTGCTTGTTTATTTTAGAAGTATTGTTATCATCCAAGAAGAATGATGATAGAAAATAGATTTTTGTTGAACGGTTTAAAGAATTCAGAACTATTCCTAGCACAGTGCTTTTGGATGCTTCTTACGGGACTGACTTCATGTAACACATAACTGGTGGCAAACATAACGCTGCAATAAAGGGTGAACTCGAAAAAAATGCAACACTTCTCGTCTGTATAATTTTTATTGCATGGGTAAAAAAGTTCTGAAATTTTGGGTTGAACTAGTTTAAAGGTTGCTTACATGTTCACATGTGCAAAGTTTCGTCACAATCTGGCAAGGTTATCGAGATGGCTCCCTAGCGAGATGTGCTTCCACAAAAAGTATGGGCGCGGTTGTGGAAAATCCAGGCCAGTCCCACAGGTAGATCGCGAAACAGTTGGCAATTGACAATACGACCGTGTCCCGTGTGGTAAAATCTCTCAAGGAGACTAACACGACCCAACGGCAAGCTGGCAACGGAAGGAAAGCGAAGACGACCGACCCCGTGAACGCAAGGAAGGCGATGGATTACTTCAAGCACAATCCGAACCATTCCATTCGAAACGTGGCCAAGAAGGTCAATTAATCGGGCTGCCAAACAGACCTCCGCCCTGGAGTTTTTCGTCATCAAGTCCCGCCTGGATGTTCTGAAGAAATTCCGGAAGAAGAAGGTCGACACATTTGCCAAAAATAGTTGGTGTAACAGGAAATCTGTGGGTGTGACAGCAAGCCGTTCATAACGACCTGCCCTTCCTCCGGTTCCGCGAAGGTGACACTCTGTTTTGGTCGGATCTGGCATCGTGTCATTACGCAAAACTCGTGGTGGAGTGGTACGAAGCTAAGGTAAACTCGCCAAACTCGCCAGAACTTCGCCCCATAGAAAAATTCTGGGTGAGTTTTAAAGGCAAGCTCCGGTAAACAGGAATGGTCTACAAAAAAGAAAAGGACCTGAAGAAAGAGTGGATGAAAAGGTCCAAGAGATATGGCGCAAGAGTTGCACACGATTTGATGGGTAGCATTATGTCCAAGGTGTGGACATTTAGCCTAGAAGAAGGGGTTTAATAAACCAGCTCTGCAAAATCATAGTTTATGTGTGCTTATTTTTTCCCTGCAGGTTTTTTAAATATCCTACATAAAATGAATTTTTGGTGATCATTTTTGTCTGTAGCATTTTTTTCGAGTACACTCTTTATATGTTTAGATCTGCTCAGAGTCCCAAAAACCCTAGTCTGCGGATAAGTCCAATATTGTTCACGCTTAGCATCAAAAGGGCGTAATTGCAATGATAATTTTCCCGTCATCGATTTTCTCTTTGCGTTACAACGATAAATTGTTTACGAAGTTTTAATAAACATTAGAAGCTACGCAAAGTATTGTTATAGAAAAGACGTCCTTATGATTTTAAGCGCTAGATATGAACATCACAAATTACATTGATTTTAATATACATTTCACAATTAGCTTTTCCTGAAAACCAAGTTTGGAACGGAAAAGGTGTTTTATTACGGTTTCTTCTATTGACCACTGCAGTTCATTGAAGGTATCCGACATTTTACAAAATATTCTCAAGTTCTGCCAAAACCATACGTAAAGCATTCTTCCATTTCAATGCATGAATAAAATAGAAATCAGCAGCTTATTTAATAATTTTCTAGGAAATCATTCGTGTCAATTACCACATCAACCAATCAGCTGATCCGTCAACAAAAACTCGTAAATAAATTAATTCCGACAGAAGTCGAATTTCTTCATTTGCACTCGTGCCGCATCCAGATTCAATCATCATTCAATATAGAGAACGCTCCATTTTTCCTCTCGCACCCTTAGTTCACACTTCAAACCTTTACAATGGGGCGTCTTAATACTTGGCGAGTGGTGCCATCCAATTAATCCGACTTCTCAGAAGTCCTTCATTCAATGTAACTGTTATTAGGACTGTGGTTAGTTAATGTGGTAAGCTGACTGTCAGACGATACACCAGGGTGGGTGGATTACACCACCCACCGTGTAATATAAGACCTGACTTGCCGACTCAGCTGTGAACCTTGAGTGTGACGGAAGAGAAAGAGAGAGAGAGGGAAGAAAACCGAAAATTCACTTGCTTCGGTGGCTTGCTGTCATTCCCAAAGATTCATTCATGTGTCGAAGAATGATTTTTCTCGAATATTAGTTTGTTATGCCTAATGTTGTTGTTGTTGTTGCTCGTTCCGTTTTGATCAATCGTTCCGTTTTGTAGCAATGCCCAGTCATAATTCGTTTCGTTGTCGCATCAGCCGTCTTTCGCTACAAAGCATGCCATGGCGTTCGTTGGTTTGACGAGGGTGATCCAAACAAGGGAAAACGGTGCGAGAAAACATCAAAAAATATTATTCGATACATTATTTATATTCCTCTTCAATACAGCGCGCGTCTGGGTAAATAGTCAATCAAATAGCATTTGATTTTCCGTATGTGATAGAATGAGAGACTCGGGGCGTAAATCTTTGGCGGACAACTGGAAATTCATCGTATGTTTTTAGAACGAATCCAGAAATACCACGTACCGTACCTGTTCCGAGAGTTTCAATTTGCTGAGTACGACGGGAATGTTTGTTCTTTGCCGACAAAGTTTTGCTAGCTGATACGCGGAAAATTCTACACGACCGCTGGAATTTACTTAAAATTGTGTAAAAACTGTAAATGAAGTGAGTTACTTGGTTGATGTTTTCAAGTTTTTCACATATTCCAGAATTTTATTCTGGAACTTCACTTTGTTTTGAGTCGAATTCATTTCTTCCCTGATTTAACCTCAGCAACCGTGCAAAGCAGTGGAAAACCTTAGCGCAAAGCTTCTGTTGATCATCAACAAACTGTATTGCGAACGCTTGCTATTGAACGGTTTAGAAATGTTTTGTTTTTTTTTTTTTGTGATTTGAGATCCACGTGGCACTTACTCACTGGCATTGGCATACTCATATATTCACTGCAATCGAGTTGCTTGTCCAAAAAAAGCAGATTATTTACGGACGGTTATCACTAGTTTAAAAAAAATGCAGTAGGTACCTTGCTGTGCTGAAATTAGGCATGACACAGAAGATGAATATGGTGAGCGAAATTATTTTAAATATATTATTTTCGTCAAAAAAAAACCACCTTGTATGAAATACTGCTTCTTCTCTCCCTAAACAAAATTATTCGAAACACACACATATCCATCGAACCAAACAAAAACGGGTAAGTCTGACTGCCACCGTGTCTAAGAAAAAAATTGCCTGTTTTTAATAATCTATTGTGAAACATATATTTTGTTGTGGACATCTTGACTAACAATCAAAAAGGGCCAAACAAGTTGCAAAAACAAAAATTTCTGTTCTTAAAATTCGCAGTAATTTGAGAACGGTTAGGCTTACGAAAAAAGTTTTTATGTGCTTTTTAATTAAAAATAATGCTTAAAATCTATTTTCGGTATATTTTAACACAAAAAATAGCATTTTCAACAATTTCAAGAAATTTATAAATTATAAAAAAAAAAAAATTATAGAAATGACAATCTAAAATTTTTTTTTCAATTTTAAGAACATAATTTTAGCTTTTTTTAAAAATAATTAGGAGGATCAACGGGGGGGTTCCTTTGAGAAAATCAATGCCTAATGTTTTTAAGTTTTTTTTTCTTGATAACATTCCATTACCTACAACTTTTTCAAAGACGACATATTGATCAGATAAGTCGTTTATGAAATAAAAAAAAAAAAAATAATCAAATCCAAATTTTAAATACGCACAGGATAAGGTTGGGTTTTTTTTGTAGACGGAAAACGTAATTTTGGGTAGAAACCAACGGATGGACAAAATTTCATTCAGTTCGGAGAGAGTTGGGTCCAACCGGTTTGCTATTCTGGCTGGAAATGCTCTAAACTGATGTTCAAGTCATTCAACTCTCCTAACGAGCATTTGGCGTAGTGGCCTGAGGCCAGGTCTGGCCAAAAAGCAACTTTTGGAATTCAAATGAGACGTTACTCTGTTGAAGTAGAGTAACGTGTCTGTAGGAGCAGTACGTCTCTAGTACAAGGAAAATGTACTGCTCCATTTCCTTTCTTATGAAATGAAAGTGCTACCTTCTGATATATCCTGTTTCAGGAGCTGATCGTTACTCTTAACTTTTATTTCAAAGTCAAAGTTAGTGTACAGGGTGGCAAAGGTTGCCTGTCAGTGTTTTTTTTGTCTCGGTGTATCTATTATTCAGTTTTGTCCGGCTCTTGTGTGATCATCTGAAGTGTCTGGGAGTCCGTCACCAGACGTCGGTGGACTACATATCGTGGAGCGTACACGGTGTATGCTGTTTGATGCGCGACTACTGAAAACTTTTTGGCCGGAAGCAACTGCAACAGCGGTTTGTTTGGTGAACCGTTTTCTCACACAGGGAAACAAACAGACGCCGGAGAAAGTATGGAGCGGCAAGAAGCCAAGCCAGGCACACGTCCGTGTTTTTGGATCGTCTGTGATGGCCCACATACTGAAGAAGAAACTTAAAAAGTGGGATGCAAAGACACACGAATGCATTCTCACTTGGTTTGATGAAGACACCAAAGCCTACCAACTGTGGGACCCAAAAGCGAAGCAAATAGTCAAGCGTCGTGATGTAAGCTGCATTCAAGTAGGAGATGCAGCGGAACTTTCTAGTAATGTCGAGAATTCGGTGGAACAGAAGATCATCCAGCTGGACTTTACTGGCGAATTTCCGTGGGAACCGATTCCCTGCGAGATGACACCCGCCCTGCAAGGTGGCACTGAGCAAGCTGAAGCCGTATCTATCGACGAATTCTGATGACTGAAGCCAGCCGTTTGCAGCAGAATTGCTGAAGCAGAATTGGTCGAATTGCCACCAAATCGCAAAGCCATTGGATGTAAGTGGCTCTTCAAGGCGACGGAGGATGCGGAGGGGAACGTCGTACGACATAAAGCTTGGCTGGTGGCACAAGGATTTACGCAGAAGTTTGGTGTAACTTTTGACGAGGTTTTCGCTCCTGTTGCCAAACAGGTTGCATTGCGTGGAGTTGGAAAGTTGGAAGAGCCCATTGACATGAAGCAGCTGGAAAGATTCTCCACGGGGAGTCGAACGTTAATCCAGCTGATTCAAGCTGAATCAAGCCATGACCTGAAAGATGCCAAGCCGTCCAAGAACCAATAGATCCTGCCTATCTACAGCAGAAGGAGGAAGAGAATCGATTACCGAACAACACCGAGCACCTTAGTCTGACGGGTGGTTTACTGTACTTTGCAGTTCATTCGCGCCCGGACATAGCAGTCAGCACATCGATTCTGCTACAGAAGTCGAGTTGTCCTACACAGCAGGATTGGTAGGAAGTAAAAAGGGTACTCAGGTACCTGAAGTCTACATGTGACCACAAATTGCACCCTGAGGGTGGCAAACGCAGGTTTGGAGCTGTTTGCAGCTGACTGAGCTGGCAACCATCGTGACCTGAAGTGAAACACCGGTTTCATGATTCGATTTGGTGGAGGCATCATCAGCTGGGCGTCCAGAAAGCAAGGCTGGATCTTTCAAAGAGCCGGAATTCGTGACATTGGCAGAAGGCAACTGTTAATTGCGCCACTATAACGAACCCAGCAAGGCCCACATGCCCCACAAGTACAACATAGATGGTCGAAGCTATCCACACCTTTCGCACGTACAGAGGACTGTTCTGATACGAGACGATGAGAAAGGTGGGTTGACAAACAACAACAGTTATTGTTTGAAGGGACTTTCTTTTTTCTATGCCCGGAGATAAAGACAATAGAAAAAAACAGTTGACGAGTGTATTGAAGCACTTAGCAGCAATCGATGAGAAAAAGCCAATGTTATTTAAAGCTACATTAAAAGTTATTTTACATTAAAAGTTAAGTTTCTAGAAAATTAGTGCCTATAGTGAGCTTAAAACTATACCTTAAATTTACTTCATAAATTTGTATTCTTAAGCGATTACAGCTAATAAAAAGTAAGCTAGTATATGCTGTTTGAAATTTGACCTAGTTTTCCTTTTGAAAGGTATAAAGAATGAATGTGCGATAAATGTAGAGCTAATAAGTACATCTTAAAACTAGAAAACAGACCCTCTTTGTACCAACAGTAGAGGCTCTACTGGAGGTGATACAGAAATAAATTATTATGAATTATGAATTAACTTATCTAAACTTCTAAACTAATCTTATCTAAACTCTAAACTAAACTCAGATTATTTTACAGAAATCTGTAAAGTTTTACCGAATTCTTAACAGCTGAACGTCCGGTATTCCGATTTTACGGATTTCGGTAAAATTTTACCGAAATCCGGAATTTTTTTTACAGATATCTGTAAAGTTTCACCGAAATCCGTAAAATCGGATTACCGAACGTTCAGCTGTTGAGAATTCGGTAAAACTTAAAAGATTTCTGTAAAAAAATCTAAGTGTGTAGGTATGTTTAAGCTTTGAATGATCACAATGCAGCCTTACACACTTAGAAAATTTTACAGTATTCGGTAATTTTTTACCAAACTTTCAATAGCTGAACGTTCGGTAATCCGATTTACCGGATTTCGGTGAAATTTTACAGTATTTCGGTAAAAAATTACCAGAACTTGTCAAATTTCCCCGAAATCCGTTAAATCGGATTATCAAACGTTCAGCTGTTGAAAGTTTGGTAAAAAATTACCCAATACTTTAAAATTTTCTAAGTGTGTAGACTTCACTTTTTTGCACAAAACCGGTTGACATTTTCACTTTTTTTCACAACTGTCCATGTTGAAACCTTCGGGTTTGCCTAAAAAGCATCTAGGACTCTTTTCTTCTTCCTTGTGTTGCTCATGTCCATGTTCACCACCGCTTCCAGCATTCCATTCGACGGTAAATAAGACCCTCTTTATAACGTTGAATCACATCTGCAACAGTTGATTTTGGCACATTTAACGATTTTGCGATGAGTCGAACGGTTGAATTGGGATTTTCCAAATATTTGTGCAAGATAGATTTCCTGGTTGCTAGTTCAGACGGCGCCATCTTGAATACAGACTGCGCTTTTGTAAACAATTTTGTGATTCACGTTTGTCTATGTATTGGTTATGTACATAACAAGTTTCATTCCATTTCGTAGTGATTTGACTAAGGAACGGGTTTAATACACACTTAAAAATTATTCACGTGCTCGGTTAAACATTTAGCTGAATTCACTCGGCATTTTTGTGTTTAACTGATAACTCGGCAAAAAATTGAACGATACCGAGTCTCAGCATCACTTGAAACTGAAATATCGGGTTACATAATTGTTAAACCGATTCTCGGCATCACTAGGAGCCGAGCACAAACGTTAACCAAAATTCAACTGACCTCGTTGCCGATCATGCCGGAATATCGGTTTAGCAGTGGTGTAAACCGAGGCTCGGCTTTTTATCTGTCAACCGCTATGCGCCAAATTGTTTTCATTCGCAAGTGGAATAAGTCGTATGTTGTTTGTGGAGCGGTGAAAAAACATTTATTGGCACTACATCAATTATATTGATAAAACCTCTTCAATAATTCTACGCCGATTCACCGGGTTTATGGCTGCTTCTCTCCATCCTCTGTTACCTCTTGGCCTCCCTGATGCGTCCATTTAGCTAGCTGTACTCCACGCCTTCTTGTACCAGCCAGCCAGCGGATTGCTTTGATTTGCAAAACACCATCTATGCATGAAATATTCAATATTTCGATGAAAATTTTATCAAAAATTTCGAGTATTTACACACAATTTAACCGAAATCTCGGGAACCCTCATTTTTGTTTGTTTGTTTTGAATTTTAACCGGTACATCAGTTTGCTCATGCCGAGATTTCCAGCTTACTAAATGAGTTTTCAGTTTGACCCAAACCGAGATTATCGATTAACATAATAAAGCCGAGATCGAAACCGAGTGTTCGGCTGTGCGGATCTCGGTTTCAGAAAGCCGAGATTCGGCATAAAATTCTAAGTGTGTACTTTGTCCGGATTTTAGGGTGAACGGCTTTTATGTTAGGGACCTGTAGGAAAAGAAACAAATTTTGTTAAAATATTGTCCCACCAAAGAAATGCTTGCAGACATTCTTACTAAATCACGGCATTGCAAAATTAAATTTTTAAGAGAGCAATTAGGGCGATTGCCGGATAAGATCGAGAAAGAGTGTTTAGGTAGGCGATCAATACCAGCAGTAGGCTGTGACTTACAACTTTCACTGTCTAGAAAATAAATTCTTTCTTTCTCGTTGCAACCATCAAGCGAAGTGGTTCATTCTCTGGCTCGCTCCCATTTTCGAATAGTCATTAAAGAAGAAGAAGTTGCACAGAATAACTATTTTTACTGTGTTTAGCTTCATAATAAAAGATTCATAAAAATTATATATTCCACAACTATAGAACCAGTTCAAATTTTTTTTTTTTTAAAGATTCCAACGATGTTTACCTGAAAATCAAAATGTTAATAATGAGTAGGTCCTCCTTTGTTTTCAATCAGTTCAAACAACCTATTCGGCATAGGAGGAGAGTGCAAAACCTTACGAGGAGGAAACACATCGACCATGTGCTTGCGAAAAAGTCCGTACTGTGCGGGTGAAATCGCACTCGAAAGCGCCTGAAAAGTGTTTTCCAGGCTAGCAGAAATCGCGTACGTTGTAGAAGTGATATTTTTCGTCGCTAAAAAGTTTGGAAAAGTGGTGAAAAATAGTTTTTTGTTTGGCTCTCAGCCTCCATTGGCAGTGAAGAGAAGTTTTCTTGGTGAAATTTTTTTTGCTCAACCTCTCCCTCTCGCGCTGAGCTGATAGCGCCTCTCTCTGTCTGTCGCTTGCGTTTTCACTTTTTGGGAGAAGCGCAGTGGTGTTGGTGTGAGTTTGGTGGATTGGATTTTTGTTTTCATTCGCCCACCCTGGATGCGATTCATAAAAACGTAAAGATAGAGAGGTACGCGGTTGTGTGTGTGTTGGCAGTAGTTTGCCTCGCATCAGCGGCAACAACAACACAACGGTATTATGTAGCACGACGTCGGCGGCAGTAGCACTTCGTCGCGTGTCGCGTTGTTCTGCGTCGCGGATTACTAGTGTGCGTGTGCAATTGGTTCCGGTGAGTTGAAGTTAGAAGAGTGTTGCTTGCGCGGGATCACACCGTGCTCGCGATTCATTTAAAAAAACTGCATACAATCAATTGCGCTGTTGTGTGTTCGTGATTCTTCCTCAATCGAGTCCAAAGTGTCGTCGTTCGCGGGTATTGTGGGGGAAGATATTTCCTGCAACCAAGTGCCAGTATCTCTAACTAGATTTTAGAAGAAAATACCACAACCGTGCCAAAGTGAATTTTGATTCGGTGTTTAGGATTAGTTTGTAAATTAATCAGTGCAAGAAGAGTGTATTAGACACAGATATCATGTTATTACCGGAAGGTTTCCGACACGTCGGCGACGGCCGGGTGTATGTGGACGAGTGCCAACGGCAGCAGCTACGGTCCAGCAGGACTTGGCCATCTATAATATCGAGGAGCGCTGGTTTACAAAGCAACAAATAATTTATTTCTACCATATTTTGAAGACAAAATCTAATATCCTGTTTTATTTTATTTTGTCTATTTTGTTTTGTTTTGTTTTTCGTTATGCTTGCCTCTTTTCAGTAATATTGGAGTGGCCTTTGGCGAAAAGTGCTACATATTTTCAGCGTATCGTTAACCAAAACGAACCCTGCTGCTAACCTTTCCCCAACTATCCAACATCCCAGTGATTTCTCGTGGAAGTGCAGAGGATTTCTCGGCTTCCTACAAAGCGAGTATCATGTCAACACGTTCCTTCCCACTTGACCAGCATTCGGGCACGGCCGGCGCCAGTATTGCTTTAAAATGGGTCACCAGTTTTTACACATTGAAGATGTATGTTAGTCCCAAACATAATCTGTTGGTTCTTTGTGCAAATACAGCTGATCTGGCAATAATGGAATTGCATCCGTGGGCGGGCAATCATGCTCATGCTCATGCTCAAACAGCCTATTCGGCATACTCTGATTTAAGTTACGGCAAGTAGATACTTGTATTCCTTACCATGCAGGTAAGACGGCTTGCTTCAGGTCATGAACGCTTACGTACTGCCTGTTGTCTGCATATACTTCACGTACTATCATTTCCCACATATTCTCGATCGGGTTTTGATCTGGAAAACAATCTGGCCATTCCATACTTTGAACTCCATGTTTATTGTACCACGCCATAGTCGCTCTACTTGTATGAACTGAAGCATTATCTTGCTGAAATGTGTAGCCAACTCAATGACTTTGAAGTACCTCATTGTACTCCCGACTGTTCATTCTGGTGGATGGAAAAGCACCGTTCCAGTTTGACAAAATGATCGCCAAACCATTAGGGACGAATGACCCGAAGGGTTAAAGTCCCTCTCAAAAATAAAAGAAGAAGAAGAAGATCGCCAAACCATCAAACTTCCACCACCAAACTTACGAGTCAATAGTAACGCTGCTCCTTTCTTAAGTCCCTATGAAAAAAATCCACCTGGGCCATCCAGATTGATTTTTTTAGTGGAACAAAGGAACTTAATTAATTTTATAACAGTGAATAATGAAGGTCAACCAGTGCTTTCTGGAATTGCTCAAAAACATTTGGCAGAAAATGGGGTCTAAGACCAAAAATGATAATGTGGATTTATACATCGATAATACGTCCAAAACTATCGTATGCTTCTCTTGTGTGGTGGCCAAAAACAAAAGAGGCTACTGCTCAGAAAAAGCTTACAAAACTTCAACGGCTAGTGTTCATTGCTATAACAGGAGCGATGCGCAGCACTCCATCAAATGCGTTGAATGCAATGCTAAATCTGCTGCCTTTGCAGGAATACGTGCAACTAGAAGCGGAAAAGAGTATGCTTAGACTTAAACGGTTGAAAACTTTCATGTCTGGTGACCGACCACCTGAGCATTTCACAAAGCTTTCAAAATGGGCCAGTGATGTATATGAATGGAGACTGGATGAAACCTGTGGAAAACCATGACATCCCTTACAAGATATGTTAAACGTCACGTATAGATTGGGAAGTCGGAGGTCGCACTGTTCGTCATGGCTCAATAAAATTCTTCAGAGATGGCTCAAAAATTGGAACAAAAACGGGAGCAGGAATCTTCGGCCCTGGGGTAGAAATCTCAGTGGCGATGGGAAACTATCCAACGGTTTTCCAAGCGGAGATCTTTGTTATAATAAAATGTGTTAACGTTTGTCTGAAGAGAAAATATAGATATTCCAATATTTGTATTTTTACATACAGCCAAGCGGCACTCAAAGCGTTAAGTAATTATAAATGTACATCCAAACTTGTCTGGGAATGCATTCTTTCATTGCGAAAGGTGTGCCAAGAGAACTCGGTAAATTTATTCTGGGTTCCGGGACACTGTGGCATTGAAGGCAATGAAAAAGCAGACGAGCTTGCTAAACAAGGTTCAAATGCACAGTTTATTGGCCCAGAACCATTCTGCGGTATATCATACTGTGCCATTAAAATGGAATTAAAATCTTGGGAAGAGCAAAGGGTGATGACCAATTGGTTGGTCACCACAAAGTGTTCTCAAGCGAAAAGGTTTATAATTCCAAATGTTACAATTAGTAAAAAGCTTCTGGAGCTCAATAAGGGAGTTCTTTGTGCCTATACTGGCCTAGTAACCGGACATTGCCCGAGTAGATATCATTTGAAAAACATTGGCCATGTTCAGAATGATATCTGTCGTTTCTGTAACATGGAACGTGAAACCTCGGAACATCTGCTTTGCAGTTGTGATGCTGTGTACAAGAGCAGACTTAAATTTCTGTACAGTGGCTATATGCAACCTAAAGAAATTTGGACTGCAAATCCTGGGAAGGTGGTGGGTTTTATAAACTCAATTTTGCCTGACTGGGAGACGCGTCTTAGGCTGGTCACTTGACAAATGGTGATCTAGCTTTTAGATGCGAATTTGTATAGTAAACAGGGGTATACCACAAAAGTTCAACTCAGTGGACGCAGTGGTTCTACGCCCCAACAAAAAAAAAAAAAAAAAAAAATTAAGGTCACATGCCTTACTCCAATATCTACGCATATTAGCTCGTGCGAATTCGAGTCGGGCTTGTTTATGTCGAGGTAAAGTCGTGGAGCTTGCTTCAGTTTTTGCCGCTGAATATAAGGAGAGTTTTTCAATGTTCGATGGATTGTAGAACATGAGACGTCAAGTGATAACTCAGCCTTAATATGTTTCAATCTTTTGAGTGATCTACTTGCAGTTTGAACAATTCTTCGTTGCGTTCTTTCCGACAACTTTTTTTGGGTCCTCCTGTCTTGTTATTCCCATATCGTTCTGGATTTCTCAGAAAATTGATTATGACGTGATGCGATCTTCCCAAACGTCTAGCAATTTCGCGAATACCCAACATTACATTCGTGAAATGCAAAAATTTTACCTCATTTTTCTTCCGTCAAATACGTTCCTCGCGGCATTATTCCGGAGCATTCACCAACACGTCACAACACGATAAAATGTGAAAGAAAACTGAACCGCAATTCATGCAGATAGTTTTGTATGTATTGGTTCTATAGTTGTGAAACAGCAAAAATGAGTGATTTTATTCTTATTCACTTACACAGTATATGAAGTGATTCAGAAGTGTTGTGGTGTGAGTCAACTTCCTCACACAGTTTCTGCATGTGAATAAATGAAACGGTAGAATTCAGTCTTCATTGAAACATATGGACTTTTTAAGTGGATCTATTGTTATGAAACGTACAGATCGTAGTATGCGGTGCTCGAAGCAAGACGTGAAAAATTTTGTCCTGTCATTTTGTCTCGTTTTATTTTCAATTTTACAAAGTGTATAGTGAATTTGTTTTCTTAACGGTCTCTATTTGTGGAAACCTGCAAGAAATAGAAGTCGGGCGGTTCCATTTCGTATTGTTTAGATTAAAACCAAAAAAAAAACATCGCGGGTAAAGCAGCGGTCCTGGTAGTGCATTCTTTAGCTGGTGGTGATGGGTGCTGGTTGCTGGTTGCCGTTTGGACTTTTTGAATCGGATTCGAGTTAAGATGGAATTAAGCTAAGTACTTCTAATATTTTTGATACCAGAAAAGTTTTAGTTCCCGTAGCGAATGTTTTGTCAAGTTGTGTGTTTTCCGTTCTCATTTGATTGGTGGTTTCGGTGCGCCTTGGAGTCATCTTTGCGTTCAGAAACCGTTTTGATGTGATCAATTGAGGGCTCAATTGGTTTTTGGGTGTTTCAGCATGAACATGTGGATTGCACTTCTGAGTTCCAGTTGCTGTTTTTGTGGAGGACTGGCATGCGACCGCAGGCATTATGGGATTGTATTTAAATAAATTTGTTTAGTAGTTTCGTGATTGGATAGGCCGTTTGTTTCAGGAGTCATCGGTCCGGGATCTTCGATCGCTTATTCTACGGTCCGTGGAATGTGACTGGAGAAGTGTAGGGAAGGGCTTTAAAAGAGCAAACAGCTTCAGAAGGGAATATCAAGCGTCTTTTGATTGAGGTTTTGTCTATGTTGGTTGTATTGATCTATTCTGTTCTTCGGACATTCCAGGACCTTAAAGATGTTGAAGTATACCTGATTTTTCATTTCAGTGACAAAACAGTGTATGTCGGTTTTATTTTGTACATATATGAGTGATAAATTCATTATAACATCGTATTATTTTCATCATTGTCGTAGTATATTATTTGTAAGTATTTTGAATTTTCCGGAGTCTAACTTTTATATACATTTAAGTGTGTTTTCGTTTAACATATCGAAATACTCTTATATTTATCATATGTGATGAAAGATGTTATTATTTGGATACATAAAAGTTTTCACATACAATAATGATTCCAAGTTGTACAGGTGTTTTAAAGCATTGTAGCATAAGGTATTTTCCTTATAATTTGTATCAGCGGATATTATTTTTTATATAAATAAATGCTGTTCAATTCTGCTACGTTTGATTTGGATAAGATTAGATTAGATCAGTGACCAACCGGTGAATGTCATCATTTAAGCCTATGAAATCCACTACAAATCAGTATAGCAGTGCAAAATAAAGGAACACCACATCGACATTTTAGATACACTATTCTTTATATTTAATTTCAGGTCATCCATGGAGCTTCCAAGCTTTGTGGAAATTTTTTTCTTGTGGCTATGATGCATTGTCTAAGCTTTCAGGTTCATTATAGATACGTAAATCCTTCTACAATTGCAGCAGGACAGCAGTCTGCAGACATGTGTAATTATTATTATCATTTTACATTGTAATATCCCTCCTCTATGTTTTATATACTGTTCTATAGGTTTTCCATATATTTTTTCATTATTTATTTGAATAGTATTCTATTATTCTTACCTTGGAGCGTATGGTACGGTATGTCCACGCATCCTTCCTCCCCTGTAGATTCACAAAACGCGTTGTGGTTCAAATCTACTCATTTGAATCAACTCATTTTACAGAATCATCTTTTGCGGTAAATGCAACGCAGTAGAGCCTGGCCGCTTTGACGCTTGTATCATATCTCTGATATGCTGCAAGCATCAATATTGACAAAAAAATAATCTGGGCGTTATCTAACCCAATTATTTCCAGGATGCTTTCTCGTACTGGCTGCGTTTGTGTTAGATAAGATAAAGATAAGATAAGATAAGATAAGGATCTATTGTTATGAAACGTAGTGTATTTTAGATCAAACAGCATTTGAAAATAACCCGTGTAAAAAAACCGTGCCAAAAAAAAAAAAACCTTAGTATACTGGTTCTATAGTTATGAGGCAGCAAAAAGGAGTGATTTTATTGTAGAAGGAGGTGTTCGCTCATCACCATGAGGCACCAAGAGTGAACATTAATGTTTTTGGCTAGAATGAAAGATGTGAAGAGAAAGTGTTGAAAGTTCCGTCAGAGTGCGTCTTTCCATGCGTCAATTTTTGCCTGTTGAAGTGGCGGACTTGTTCCGTTGCTACAACCTACCCCGCAGTGGGATATTAGGCAAAGATTGACGTCCATGGTTCGAGTACCATTGGATACATGTCCTTTCGCTCAATTTTCAAAAAAACATCTGTTTGATTTCCTACCTGCCCCACTCTGACGGAAAATTGACGCATGGAAAGACGCACTCTGACGGAACTTTCAACACTTTCTCTTCACATCTTTCATTCTAGCCAAAAACATTAAGGTTCACTCTTGGTGCCTCATGGTGATAAGCGAACATCTCCTTCTACATCATAATCTTTACTCCATGCACGGAGAATACATAACATAACAATTAATGTATGTGATTTTATTATTATCCACTCACACAGTATATGAATGGATTCAGAAGTGTTGTGGTGTGAGTCACCTTCCTCACACAGTTTCTGCATGTGAATAAATGAAACGGTAGAATTCATTCTTCTTTGAAACATATGGACTTTTTAAGTGGATCTATTGTTATGACACGTAGTGTATTTTAGATCAAACATAACAGCATTTGAAAAAAATATACACCGAACAAAAACTCACGTAGCACTAAACAGCAATAGAGAGGACCGTTTTGCAGCGTTTTAGTTGGATCACACCTTCTATTATGGTTTACTAGCAAAGACTATATCGAACTGTCTATAGAACAAGTCACTGCCACAGAAATTATGGAAAAGTCGAACAACATGAAGAATTATTTCAATTCCCTTACCACACCCAATTATGAACATATTAACTCACAAACATAATTTCACAGGCTATATGCAACAATGTAAGAAACCTGATTGATGACGAATAAATAAATTAATATAGAATTCCTGGAATGTTTCAGTATTTCCACAGGTTGTTTGATTGGTTCTCAATTGATCTATTGACATCGCATGAATAAAAACGTGTACCTGTTCGAATACATCGTGTACCGTACGAAATTACGCACACCGATTTATACATGTTTGTAGTTTTAAAAAACTGATGCAACGCTCGATCAAATTGATAAATCTCGCTTCCGCGTATGAACGGTGGCAGGAGCTTGAAAATTTATAACCAAAAGAGAAAAAAAATGTCAAAACATTCCAAAATATTTGCTTTCGCCACTCGTGCACTTAATCTGCATGTGTGTAAAGTGGGAGTTCGATGGCAGCCATAACATAGGGGGCGGGAAAGGAGATGTAGAAACTGGGTCATTAAACAAATAATTTTATGAACACCCCACAATTCTCGTCTCGAATTCATCGGCAAAGATAAACAAACTTTTTTATAATGCTTTGTGGTTGTGTCGTTTTTTTTTTGGCTCGGTGTTGTCAGATGGCAAATGTACTATGTAGGATTGCTGTCCTTTATGTGTTTTGTTTTGTTGTGGTCGTTTTTTCAGATATAAAGCATAAAACACCAGCTAAACTTTGTCTCCATTTACTGTCTGACATAAGATTATGATAAAGAACTTATGTGAGGTTGGTAATCATACGTGGTCAGAGGAAACTGAAACAAAATATATATATTTAGGGCAAAGCATTTCTGGGCTTTAAAATTGAGGCGAAAAATTGAAAAACTAAACGAGATAATCAATCGAACCCTACCGCTGCATTGGAAAAAGTGTTTTGATTAATCTTCCATTTTATCCCACAGTAAAACTGTTTGAGCATGAAAATGCCACTTGATAAATGGCATGCAATATCAATTAATTTCATTAGTAGCCTATTAAGCGCGGGAACAACTAAATTTGCACTCCCCGCAGTAGGATGATATATTGTGGCTCTCACATATCTGCCACCAGAAAGGCATCCACGGATGGACAGACGACGGACAAACGATCGACCGGCCTACAATAACGTGGAATTGTCGGATGAGATCATAAATTTCCCTCAAATTATGTAAATGAACCTCTCCTTCTTCAGCATACCATCGCACACACTTGATTCGATTGAGGCACCCATAAAACCAATAATAGACCGACGGTCGTAAAAATCTCTATATTTAACACGCACTTTTTTCCAAATACCGATTCGTTGTAGTGGCTTCCGAATGACACATTGTTGCCATTGGCCCGATTGCCCATATGTGGTGTTGTTGTTGTTGGGTGGTAGGCGCATTTAAGAACGAGAGGGGGGAAACAAACATAAAGGTAATTAAAATTACCCTTTCGTTTATCGACGGGGTCAAGTCGCCATGAGTTCTGATACCCCTGTGACATCACGAAGCCATTCTGTACAGACTGGGAAAGATAGTCATTTGTGGGATGATTTATGGTCTTTTAATTTTGTATGTCACCATTATGGCATTTTAATTGATTTCGGGTTCATCCCAATCGACAAATTTGGTATCATCAAACAGATAAAATAATCATCTGAAGCGAAGGGTTATCTGATTTTGAAGACCACTGAATTAGTTGTTGAATAAACGCTGGCTCCGATTTTTCGTTCGAATATAGAGTGTACGTCAGGCGGTCGGCAAAATGTTTAGAAATTTCACTTGACGATACGCGTCAATTAAATCCTAATTCAGAAATCTATTAGACGACCGTTCACTGCGTCAAGTGAAGTGAAACGAAACATAAGAACTAGATTCCCAATAGAATCCAATCAATTCGACGGGATTGTATTCTTTTGAAGCGATTAATTTTTATACTATTGATATTTTTCGTCACGCATCGTATGCTTCGTGTCCGCTGATAGACCGCTGGCGGTGGTGGTGGCTGAATAGAATAAATCATAACACTAAGCGATTAAGCCGACTGACCCTAAAATCATCAAATCATCATCCTAAAATCGGTGTTGACTGGAATGTTATTGAGGATGGCGAAGACAAGGAGTGTAAACAGTCACTACTGGTACAGGTTTGGTCTGATAAGAATGCTCTGGAGTGATTTATTGTACTGGAATGGTTGTTTGGTGTGAATTTAATTTTCAGTTATTCATTCTAAAGACTGTATTAGATGAAATTTGGACACACGCAATTGTTCGTAACTTTCTAGCGTATAAGTAAAAATTATTAAAATTTCAACTGAATGTATTTCATTGTGTTGTGTCAATTGTGTAATGAGTTTCGTAAAAATCGGTCGAGTGATTTTAGTGATGCCTTCGAATGAAGAAATAGTGCGCCAACAAATTTTGGGCACTCACTTCGAAAACCCAAACGCTTCTCATTGATGGATCGGAAAACAGCTCGGAATCGCAAATTCAACCGTATCTCATGTGATCAAAACGTTCAAGGACCGTAAGACAACCAAGCGGAAAAATGGTAGTGGCAAAAAACGTGGCACATCAAATCCGGAGAAGGCCAGGATGGTATTGAACCAATTTAAGCGTTACCCCAACATTTCGATCAGGGATGTTGCGAAAAAGGCGAAAGTTTCAGTTTGTTTTGTGCAGAAAACAATGAAACGTTCTGGATTACATGTGTACAAGGTCCAGAAGGCACCGAATCGGAGCGATAAACAGAACGCGGTGGCCAAAACTCGTGCAAGAAAACTGTACAGGGAGTGATTCACAAAACCGTTCTGCATTGTGATGGACGATGAGACCTACATTAAAGCCGACACCAAACAAACGCCAGGACAGGAACACTACGTCGCCAACTCTAAGTTGGCCGTTCCGGAGAGTGTACGGAAGAAGAAACTGTCGAAATTCGCCAAAAAATTCCTTGTCTGGCAAACGATCTGCGGATGTGGCAAAATGAGTGAGCCCTTCATCAGCTCTGGGACCTTCAACGGACAAATCTACAAGGACGAATGCCTCCAAAAACGACTTCTGCCCTTCTTGAGATCTCATGATGGCCCGACACTGTTTTGGCCGGATTGGGCATCTTGCTACTATGCCCGGCCCGTCTTAGACTGGTACAAAGATAATAATGTAGTTTTTGTACCAAAAGACGTCAACCCTCCAAACACTCCGGAGCAGGGCCCGGCAAAGTCATCGTCAATTGATAATCGTCAAGCGACGATGAAGCTGTTCACTATCAATATCAAATGAAAATCAAGCTCTTTCTTTTCGAGCATGTCCCATGTCAAGATCTATAGAACCACTTTCGATCTGTTTTCATGCTGTTTGTTTTTGCTTGATTTGTGTCCAGTTCATTTTTCACAGTTAAATGAAGTTGCCACCGTATTGCAATGAAGTAGGTAGACTGAATCGAAAAAAGCTTTCGGATCACTGCCATGATTTGATCTTTCAAACATGCCGCAGTCTGTGTTTCTTCAACTTCAATGACCCCTGAAGGGAATAAAAATGTATTGAACCGCGTATAGAAGGAGATTTGATTTTAAGCTTTTGCAGCTATTTCGGACATCATTAAAATTTAGGCATCATTGAGTGCATTGGCATCTTGAATCGGAATGATGTACGAACAAGTTGATTCTATTCTAGGTTTTAGTGATAAACCTTAAACAGAAGTAAATACAGAGTTCATTCCTCGTTTTCCATTACCGCGAATACCATTACGCCGATAAGTTCATTTTCCCGACCCTCGTCAAGAAAAAGTGAGATTAAACTTCCGAAGATATTGGGGTTAATTCTGACCCATGGCGCAACTTCAATGTACCCTATCTTTTTATTTTTAAACCAATCGGGCTGAAAATTTCTGACTTTTAATGTTCTACCGAATTCTTCATTTAAGTATAAACATATTATTTTTAAATCAGTTTAAGGTGGTTGTACATAAAAGTGACCCATAACATTTGTGCCAATATTGACCCGGACTTCAACCGTTCGTAGAATTTCGAAATGTTGCCTTAGAGTCGATGTTTATCCACCATTTGGAAGGTTCTGGTCTCAAAAATTAATTGAAAGAAAAAAACTGGTTCCGGTAACATTGACTTCCGGGCATCTGCTACAAAGGGAAGGAAGTTTTAGTTTCCATGTGTTAACAAAAATGCATATAAAATATTCCAGACTCATTGTAGAGAATTGGCATATTGAGCAAAGTTTCTCAGTGTATAACAAATTGTCTTTTGCTATTATCATATAAGTTACAATTCGTGCTGCAGAGGTGGCGCTGCAGTCTATCTTTGCCAAATGAAGCTCTAGAGAGTTACCGCTTTGGGAAAAGTTGTTTAGAATTTAAAACGTAGTAATTTTACATTATCATTTTAGTTCCAGATTTTACCGAAGAGATGGCGCTGCAGTCTATATAGGTCAAATTAAGCTCTAGAGAGTTGCCGTCTGAGGTAAAGTTATTGCGAATTTAAAATGTAGTCTTTTGAGATTATAAGGTTAGTTCCAAATTGCGCCGCAACGTGGTGCTACAATCTATCTTTGTTAAATGAGGCTCTAGAGATTTGCCATCTTGAGCAAAATTGTTGAGAATGTAAAATGAAGACTTATAAAATAATAACATTAGTGCCAGATCATACCGCAGAGATGGCGCTGCAGTCTATTTTTGCCAAATGAAGCTCTAGAGAGATGTCGTCTTGGATAAGGTTTCTCAGTATGTCAAGTGTCGTTTTTTTTAGTTCCAGATCATACCGAAGCTTTTGAGAGGTACCGCCTCCGGATTTATTTTTAGTTTTTAGTTTTTTTGCCATTTTTCGTCTTTTTTCAGTTCCAGTACAGCGAACACAAATGACTGCATTTTTTATAGGGCCTGTGCTTAAGCCACGTAGACCTATTTTTGACAATCTCAGACTCCTCCTCCCCCCATCGTAGACTTTTTAAGTTTTTTTAATTTTTGTCTGGAGCGTAGACTTTAGTAAACAGCCCCTCCCCCTCTCTCCAAAAAAGTCTACGTGGTTTATGAATAGCCCCATACTGAACAACTTTGCCGAAGACGGATACCCTCAAGAGCTTTATTTGGGATAGATAGTCTAAAGCACCATCTCTGCGGTGCACTCTGAGAACATGATAACGGCAGAAGTCGACATATTACATACTGAAAAACCAAGACGGCAACTCTCACAAGCTTCAATTAACAATAAAAAACTGCAGCTTCATCTCTGTTGAAAGATCTGGAACTAGTACGACAACTACAAATGTCGAAATGTGAAACTTTGCTGAATATGGCAACCCTCTAGAGTTTTATTTGTCAAAGATATACTGCAGTGCCATCTGTGGTGAGAGATCTGTAAATAATATGATTACGTCGAAAGACGACAAATGTCACAATGAGAAACTTTGCCTATGATGGCAAATCTCTGGAGCATCATTTGGCAAAGACAGACTGCAGCGCCGTCTCTGCGGCAAGATCTAGAACTAATATGATAATCTCATAAGACGACAATTAACATACTGAAAAACTTTTTCCAAGACGGGCACTCTCTAACGCACCATTTGGAAAAGATAGACTACAGTGCCATCTCTGAGGCAAGATCTGGAACTAATATTAAAATCTATGTAATGAAAAAACACGAAAAATAACATAATAAGAAACTTTGTCCAAAACAGCTACATTCTAACGCTTCATTTGGCAAAGATAGACTACTGCGCTATCTCTGCGGCAAGATCTGGAACTAAATAATATTAAAATCTCACAAGGCGGCAAATGATATACTGAGAAACTTTATTGAAGACAGCAACACCCTACAACAACTCTGGAATGTTTTGTAAGTAATTCTGTTCATGCATAGAAATCAAATCCTCCTTCCCTTTGTAGCAGATTTCCGGTGGCCAATGTTACTGGAACCAGTTTTTTCCACCACCAAAGCATTTTTGAGACCATAACCTTTCAAATGGGGTACACCATTGTGTCTAGACTTAAATTTCATAATTCTAGAAAGGGTTGAAATCCGGGTCAATATTGACTGTGTTGTATTATGTGTCAGTTTTTTTTATACCCGACGAAGGTTAACATTAGCAGTTCTTCCGAAGGAAAACACAATACCACTCTGAAAAACTGACCAAATTTAAAGGAAAAGATCGTGGAGTTTTGGATGGTCCTGCCGAATAAATTTTACCGATTTTTCGATACAAACTTATAGTAGAAAATAAGAAATTCGCAACCACGTGACTCATGACTATAGTCGATTGAGTCGATTCAGTGCCGAATTGAAGTGAAAACAAACCAATAATCAAAGGACGCTTGCTTCGGGTTGTTCATTTCGTCAATTGACGCAAGTTTGTGCTTAAAATCAAATGAACCGATGAACATAGAGACGAAAATGATCGACGGACAAGTCATGTTGGACAGGAAAAATATTCATCGTGACTCGATAGCAAGAACCAAAACGGAATACGTGAAAATGATCTTGCTCGATTCGAAACGATTGCGTAGGAAGTTCATTTTCCTTTTTATGCGTCGATAATGTTGAACCCTGCTCCGGAGCTTCGCCCAATTGAAAAACTTTGGGCAATCATGAAGGCAAAGCTCGTTAAAACTCCAAAACTGATAGGAAATGAACTTGAACTAAAGAAAGTGTGGTTAAAAGTAAGTTAGCAAGTCGGTCCTATCATTGCCCAAAATGTGATGAAAGGGGTCAATGCAAAGGTGCGGGCATTTGGGTTGGGAGAAGAGGTTCAATAAATCAATGATGTCAAAACTCAACCATTTAGTAGTACTTTATTTCCAGAAAGTTTGAAAAGAATCTGGCACAAGGAAAATTGTTGGTGACCTATTTTGTGTGTCCAAATTTCATCGAATACAGTCTTTGGTGAATAAGATTTTCTACTGTCACACTTCACTGTGGATTATGAATAAAGAAAGGGACAATTGCAAATTTAAAAAGAGTATAGGAGCATTTTTAACACTTCAAGAGCAAATATTCAATAGGTCGAAAGTAACAGTGTAAACAAATATGATGTATTTTTCACGGAATGATAGCCTGGATACTGCTCAATATTATTTATACACAACATAACATGAATTGCAGCAAATTGCTGCTAAATTATATTTAACAAAATTAGCTTGAGTCAAAAACTACTTCATAACGAACTTTTGTGGCATTCGTCGTTTTGTCAGTTTGATGTGCTTTTTTATACTCCGCACCAACCTATCCAGCCGATTCATTATGACGTAAGCAACATGACAGGTGATTGTATGTCGGAACAGGCTTGACGAATATGACATATTTTTTTTTGCGACACAACGTAACGCACCCGGCGATTGTAACGTGATGACTATTCGAACGATTTATAATGTGGACGTATATTCGCTTGCTGAGCTTAAAAGTCTTTAAATTGAATTAATTGAATTAATTGATTTTTAATTCAACTAAATGGGAATCTCTTTTGATGTATAGCTAAGCCTTGCTTAACTTTGTTGGTTCCACATAGTTGCTTAAAATATTATGGCTTGGAATAAAAATAGAAATTGAAACTTATTTCCAAAACTTGTACATTGATTTTCTTGATGATAGCAATATGTTACTTGTTTCTTCTTATTTCTTGCTTAGCGTTTTAAGCTTATTACTTGCTCTCAAGTTAGTGTTCTAAATGCACTTCCATAGTTATTAATTAAGAGCTTTGGATGCCATGTACCGTTTTTGCATTATAGGGTGTTTCGATCAAAATTCGGTTGACTTAAATTTGAAATGCGTCAATCGCGCATTAAAAAAATTTGCACACCCCTCATTTTGAAGATGTGTGCGTGTAGCCTCATGCCTCTATTTTGATTTTGAGATTAGCACTTCAGTTATCAAAATGTCGTCGAAGGAAGAGAAAAAACGCATCAAAATTTTGCACGTGCATGGAGAAAATCCAAACTACTCTCACGCTAAGTTGGCAAAATTGTTGAATGTGGCTAAAACATCTGTTACCAACGTATTGAAAGTGTTCGGTGAACGTTTGTCGACAGCCAGGAAAGCTGGAGGCCACAACGACGACAAAAAAAGTTGCCCGCTGTTTTGAGCGGAACCCTAACCTCTACGTCCGAGATGTCACAAAGAAGTTGGGAGGGGCTCCTTCAACCGTGGATAGAGCTAAGAAATGAGCTGAACGATCGACTAACAAAAAAGTGGTGACTCCAAAAACTGTCAAAGTTCGCGAAGAATTATCTGGTGTGGTAGGCTATCTGTATCTGTGGCTTGAAGAGGAACGTTTACATTGCGACCGGAACCGTCAACCAGGATATTTATCTGAGAAAGTGCCTACAAAAACGACTACTGCCTTTCCTGAAGTGACACAATTGTTCCGTTCTATTGTGACCGAAAAAAAAGGTCATGGAGTAGTATGCTGCCCAAAACGTTGAAGTGGTGCCCAATGACAAGAACCCTCCCAACACGCCAGAGCTCCGCCCAATCGAACAATTTTGGGTCATCGTCAAGCGGAGCCTTAAGAAGACTCAAAAAGCTGTTGTGAGCGAGAAACTGTTCCAGGTGTTCTGCGGCCAATAAAGTGGACAAGGAGACTGTACAACATCTTATGGCAGGTGTTAAACGGAAGGCCCGGCAATTCGCATTCAGTAAACAGGAAACTAAGCGGAATATTTCTCCTGTATACTGTTTTAACTGAACTTGAAAAAGAATTAGACTCATTAATAAAAACTTTGTGCCTCTCATACACATTACTGTTTGACCAAATTTTTATCGGAACACCCTTTATTATGTTTGTGTGGCAAGTACATACAATCATACCCTATGCCCAGAGAGTCGAGAAATTTTTCTCAACGAAAAATTCCTAGACCAGACCGGGAATCGAACCCAGCCACCTCCAGCATGGTGTTGCTTTGTAGTCGCGTCTTTACCGACTGAGCTAAGGGAGGACCCAAATGTTACTTACGATCTAGATTACTTGCACTCTAAGAATATATCATGAACATGTCGGTGCCCTAAGTGTCCTTTAGCATATAAGAATGTATAGAAAGAGATGAGACAATAAATTCAATCATACACACCTTTTGTTGACTTGCGTTTGTGTAAGTTTCAGGTAACATAATTTCATACGAAATCTTTGTTTACGTTCCCCGGCTTTATACAAATGAGTTACCGAATTCACAACTGTTGAACTTACTCGGTATATTCGGTAATCGTTTTTGTATCAAGTTTAAATGATTTTGGCATTTCCTTACAGAATTTCGGCAAATAATTTTACAAAGATGAGGAAGTTGGATCTGCTGTTCAGATTTTGGTGAAAAATCATCGCCTTGGAAAATTGGAACTGAGTGAGAAGATGCTGCTTTTTATGTTTTCATTTCAGTTTCATGTTTCAAACTAAGTGTTTTAGCTACAGTGTTTACTCCATATTATCGCGTTTTAGTCAATCCTTCCATTTATCGCTTTTTCAATCCCTTTATCATCTCGGCAAGGTTTCTCCTGGTCATTGACATTTCGTGCACAGTTGACATATCTTAAACCACTGTTTTGGCAAAATCTCCGACCGACATGTTGGGCTTACTCTTGTATAATTTGTGGCCCACTTAGTTAGTATTGGAACAAACATTTTTGATTCTTACAGCAAACCTGGTGGTCGGATATGTATACTATGACATCTTATGTGTTCTATATAACAATACAAACATGGAATAAGATTGCCAAAACGATAGATGAGAATAATGTGCGTCAGTTGATGAAACGTAATCCAGGAAAAGACCGCGGATTTATTCGAAATCGAGATGATTAATTTTTTTTTGTGTTTTCCCTCTAAAGTTCACATTAAGTCAAACATTTAAGTTAAAACAGAAAACTATTTTGTTAATGCGTATCCGAAATATGCGCAATAGTCTATTTTCCTATTCTAACTGGGCCACACCTTACTTTCATCACTTGTTCCCATCTTGTTTGCTGCGTGTTCCATTTTTCAAATGCTTGGTTGGCTTCTTCTGAACCGTTTTGGTTTGTAGAAACTTACTGATGACATTCGACACCGTTTTTTGTGTCACCTCGACCAAATTTGTCATTGTTTTCTGTGAACGATTAGGATTTTCTAACCACTTGTCCAAAATAAGATTTCGCAACTCCTGTTGTCGAGAAGTTATTTTCAAAACATCAATTTAAAAGTTAACTATATGCACGTTTATTTATTTATTTATTTATTTACTTGTTATTGACATCAACAGGCTCAATGTGGCCCCAATGATGTTGAAAATAAATTAATTTAAAGTGTTGGGTCAAATAAACAAGCATAATATATGTACATAAATACGGTCATATAGTTATTCAACACCGGAAGCAACATTGAAAAAAGCAGTAAATCGCCGACGCAGCATCTGGCGTGAATGGTGAAAGTCGAACAGATGAGAGGCCCGGTTGAATACTCGCGCGAGAGGTAGTCTCAGCATCATATTGTTTCGAAGAGCTCTAGGTTGAACGTTGACATTTATTTGCTCCAGGATTGCAGAGCAGTCTATTCTGCCTTGTAATATATCTGCAATAAAAAGCGTCCTCGAGGTTTCTCTTCTAGTACGGAGAAACTCCAGATCTATCAGCAGGTAGCGATTTTCATAGCTGGGCAGATGAAACTGGTCCCTCCACGGCAGGTCCCTTAGAGCAAATCGAAGAAAGCGTCGTTGAACGGACTCCACGCTCTCAGCACCATTGTTGTAATTTGGGTTCAAAACTGTAGAACAATACTCCAATGTGGATCGCACCAGCGAACAATACAGTGATTTGGGGGCAGTAGATGTCAGAGATTTTTTTTGCTATCCTGAAGATGAAGCCCAGTGTCCTCGACGCCTTATCAACCACATACGAGATGTGTTGCTTGTATGAAAGTTGAGAGTCCAGAATAATTCCCAAATCTTTTACTGCTCGAATGCTTTTACTGTCGAATGCTGCTGACAAGTCGGTATATATGACGTTAGTTTGAGCTCGTTCAGCCATACTATCCATGATATACGATGTAAGACACAGTATATTAGTAGTGGTGGAACAACCGGAAGTAAAATCATGTTGATCACAACTCAGATATTGTTTGCAATGAGAAAGTAGAGGCTCCATGTCGACTAACTCAAATAGCTTCGAGATCGCGCTCAACGAAGTGATTCCACGATAATTATTCATAATTTCGGAATCAATTATGCTCTCCCAGGCTATGTTAGACAGCATGCCGACGATACTACGGTGATCGGCTTTCCGGAAATCGTATGACACAGTAGCAGAAGTGCCGTCAAAATCTCGAACGTGGTTACCTTCCACGGTGACAATTAAAGTAGGGTGGTGAGGAGCCAGCTTTACCAGTAGAGTTGGAGCCGTAGAGATGAATGGAGCGGTGTCCTGAGTGCTTACAAAGCAGAGGTCTAAGTTTCGGTTGTTCTCGTTCACAGCGTAGTTGATTGGAGATAGCGTGGCTGCACTGTAGTTATCAAGAAGACTAACTAACCCTGTGTGAAATACAGAGCGTGTTGGGTCTGGATAGAGAAAGCCGCTGTGAGACGGTTTCCACGATACACCAGCTACATTGAAGTCGCCAAGGACGATCATCTCGTCAACAGGAGTTGCATTCTCCATTATCGCGAAAACGGACCGGCAATGGGTTTCGATAAGATCGTTGTCACGAACTCGGTCAGGTGCTATATATACCGCACATAGGTACAGTGTCCGATCACTCAGATTGACGGCGACCCAGACTTGTTCCACACAGTTCCACACCTCATTTTCTATGACTCTTGCCTTCAAGTTGGATCGAACTGCCACGAGAAAACCACCTTCAGTAGACTTTCGGCTGTTACTCGAATTTCGGTCGCAGCGAAAGACCTCATACTCACACCCGAACGCTTGAGGGGAGGCCGTTCGGGAATCGATCCAAGTTTCGGTTAGTGCAATCAAATCATAGCAGTGATCCGATACTGCCAGCCGATAGTCGCCGACGTCAGAATTCATTCCCCAGATACTTTGGTAGTAAATTGTGAGGCCTTGACAACGGCGTTCCACAGCAGGGCCTTTCTTATCGTTTGGAACGTTCGGTCTGGATCGTCTCAAAGTCTGGTTTGTACTGATAGACCGGGGCTGTCTTGTAGGGGATGGGCTGGGAACAACAATCGATTCAGGGAACGAGTTTTCCGAAGAAGCAGTGTACTTGCCTGAAGTAGAGGTCCGGAAGACCACGTCTTCCAACTCAAACACAGGACCGGGACGGCTGCTGGTTTTATTATAAAGGGCTTGAAAAAGCTATATGATTTGTTGTTCATCAAACATATAGGTACAGGACGATTGACAAATCCATGGTAATAAATTCTACACTAAGAAGGACAAAGGATGCCTACAGTCTAAGTTTGAAGAACAAAAGATAGAAAATAATATGAAAAATATCTCGTTTGACAAGCCATCTTTACGTGCGAGAAAATCAGCCAACCATATATACCACTTTCTATTTACAGTATCTTTTTTGTGTGCTAAGGACTGTATCGAAAATAAGTTGTCGACATATTATTCTTTCAAATCATATAAATAATTCCTGTTTTATTCAAACAAATATATGATACTTTAATGTACGGGATTGAACTTGAACATCGTAAAGGCCGGATGAATTTAATATTATTCTTTCACGAATTTGCGAATTTTAGATCGAACCAAGATCCCCGGACAAGTGTTTCAGCACACCTTAGCCCAAATTTATTGGAACTCCTGCATATTTTCAGCTGCTTTACCAGGCTTTTTGAAGACCCTTTTCACAAACGCCCACTAGCGTTCGATGGACCGGAGCTGAGGGAAATTTGGCGGATTAATGATGTTTTCAACTAAATCTATACCCTTTTCTGTGAGCCAATTCAGAGTTGTTTTGGCGTAATGCATCGACGTTTAATGTGTCCAAAACAGTGGAGGGGTACTATGCTTCTGATATAAAGGCAGCAACCTCTTCTGCAGACACTCAGATCGATAGTTTTCCACAGTGCAATTACTCCGGTAGTGTAAAAAATGATAGACGTCATACCGCAGGAACATATTCCTTGCCATACCAGCATTTTTCGACCAAACTCCACTTGAATGGACCTGCTTGCATCGCTTACATCCTCTCTTACGACGGCAGTATAATATTGTGGACTTAGAAGGGTTTTTGAGTCCTCTTTGTTGTCGTCCATCAAAATATTTGTTTTCGGTCGCAGCAAAACTTGCGAATAAAATTTCCAGGCCCTTGTTGCTGCACGTTGCTTCTGTTTTGCACTTTGTGTGACGATTTTATGCTTCTTGTAGGTCTTCAGGTTGTTCCGTTAAATCATTCCGACGATGGTTTCCACTTTATTGATCTTTCTGATCCAATGTAGGGTTGGAAGATCCGGGTTTTCTGCCTCTTCCTGACAGTTCTTAGCAAAGAACAGTGTTC